>QPKB01000004.1:15236077-15307992 GCA_003546025.1 Camphora micrantha | reverse complement strand
GAAAGGAAACTAAATTGAATGTAATTATGATGCATTTGTCCATGTGGGAGTAGAATTCTGCTCTCCACCCACATCGGACTTCGTTTTCTTCAACCTTTCCCATTTACAGCCTCCATCAGATTCTGATTGCCTCTTGATTACAGAAAACTTAGCTCAAAAAGTTGCATATTCCACATGTAAAGATGTCATCCCAAACCACAAAATTGGTCATGTGCAACCTTATATTAAGAGGTTTCTGCAAAAGATCCTCTACACAAATCAATCCTAATTGACATGAATAACGTCCCTAGTTGAAGCTGATGCATTAAATGATTTAAAGCACGTTATGCATTAAATGATTTAAAGCACGTTGATCACGTACATTCTTTATCCATACTTAAAAAGGTTGAAGGTTTGTACCTTTCGAATATGTAAAGCCCTTCTCACAATATCATAATAGTTCATATAGTAGTAGGAGAGCAAATACTCATACCCCTGCGCACAATGAATTATCATAATCAATTCTTTCATTTGTAGAATTTAAGTACTTAAATGTTTTAATTGTTGATGGCTTGAATACTATTTAATTCTAGCCAAACATATATGTAAATAATTCTCTCCTCTGCAGCAAACAAATGAATAAAGTTATCCTGAGCATCATTATAGGATCATGTTCGCCTATTAACTGGCAGCATATTGCTAATATATAGTCTAACTTATGGGGCCCACTTAGGCACATGGGAGGAGGAAATATAGAAAGAGAAAGATTAAAAAACAGCCCCGTCAAATAATCCTAGCCTTTGATATAACAAATTTGAAGTTTAATGGCAACTGAACCATAGATTCTTTTAAGATTAATGGCAATTGTGAGCGAGTGTAAAATTGGTCCTAATACAAAATCATCAAAGGATGACAAGTGTATATCAAAGGGTTGCGCTAATCAGAGGTGGGCACAATTGTGCCCCGTAGAGCTTGACTGCACAGGCAGTCCGCTCATAGGAGAACAATATACTCGTTTACATAGTCACTAGCAGATGGTCATTATGGATTGACTACTTTCAGCCACAATCAATAAATGGAAAAACCCATATGGAAAGGCTTATTCAATAAACAGGGATGCCTATGCGAGGGGAAGTTCGTAGTATTGATGGTTTGAATTTCAGATTGATGGGCTCAAATATATCAAATGATATAGTTAGCAATCATAGTACGGATTTATCATTAATTAGAAAAAACGTTCATATCTCATATTTGACGCCGATATCTCATTATGCTTGGGATTCTTGATATGTATAAAGCAAGGTTGGAAAACTCGTGACTTGGACTTGAATTGCATAATACAGGAAAATCGACTCGGATAGAGTCTATACAGAGACTCGGGAGAGATTTTTTTTTAATTAAAAAATGAGTCCATTGCTCACAAAATATAAAAATATATTTATTTACATGCATTCATGATAATCAGTTCAAATTAACAAATCTATATATGTAAGAAAAGTACAACAATAAAGACAATGAAAGAAGAAATGCTGCACATATATTACATAATTTGTTAGTCCAAATGTCAAATGTAGAAGAAAAAAATATAAGTTTCAAGTTACATTCCTATCATCATTTTTAAATTATTGACTTCAAACTTCCTGCATAATTACTTATAAATAAATCTTAATTTTTCAAAACTAGTTATGCCGATTAAATGGCTCAAGATGTAAACATTAACTAATTAAAATGAGATGACTCGGCCGAATCTTCCCTATTTTTGACTCAGTCTTTTGGTAAAATGAGATGACTCGGGAGAGTCAATAGTCAATTCGGAGAGTTTTCCAACCATAGTATAAAGTTTAAGAGGACAAAGTCATTAAATAGTCCTAAATCTCCATGGATAACCGTTCAAGAAAGAAAAGAAAAGATACGTTAAGGAAACCCCATGCACTATCATTTGGCCACATTTGCAATATGAGAAGCATCTCAATTTATACAAGAGAGAACAATTAAAGAAACCTTTGCAAAATTCAAACTAACACCCTCACGCTATTGCATTGTCATTGGGTTGATTGGTTACCTCTCACACGTGGAGATTATAAAAGAAAAAAAAGAGTAGAAATACTATAATCGAAAGTCTTGGTGGGGTGGGGGCGCTACCAAAATGGATTACTAATTCTAATTTAACAAAATCAATGCAGCAAAAATAACAATCAGACAATATAGAACTAGCTATCTACCAATCACACACCACAAGAAGGCAGACATAATATTTAGCGTAGAAACCCTATCCAGGGAGAAAACCACGAATAATAAATCAAGAGTTCACGAACAGTTACAAGATATACTCATAAGCTCCTTTACCTCAGTTTATACCTCGACCAAAGAACTATAGTTGTTCTTGCAAAGAATCAACTGACAACACATCCACCGTGTCTCGTTCTCCTTACTTGATCTCCTCACACCTTACCAGTCAAGATGAACTATCTTCTACAAGAAAGGTAGAAGCAGCAATGACCTTCTAGAGCAGTCCTTCAGAACGATCTTTCAATAGCTCTAGAGAATAGTCTCTCTTAAGATATCTCTGACTCAGAATAATAAGAGTCGTGGTGGTCTCTAGGGTTGAGAGAAACACCCTCTATATAACCCCAAATTTGTGTCTTAGACTTAGTGTACAAGTAAGACTCAAATTGGGAAACATAGTCTCAAATGAAACACTTCTATAATCAAAATAGCAGACTTTCCCGGAAATTCTGCGCGTCTGTCCAATTGATCAGATAGTGCATCCAATCGATCGGACAGCCAAATAATTGGACGCATATTCAGTTCGATCGATCGGACTGAGGCTCTGATCAATCGAGCTTGGAGGATTTCGCCCGGTCTTCTCTTTTCTTCTAATCTTCACTTTAGCTCTTCCGGCGACACATCCATAGTCCATTCTAAAATAAATTAGAAACTACAACTCGATGGACCCAGAGTTTTGTCCAACCCATAAACTAGCCAACACAAAAATACTAACAATCTCGCCCTTTAGCAATTGATAAATACAACTCCCTAGAACAATACAAATTATCTACCCAAGAGAAAAACCCAAAATACATTGAATTTTTAGCCCAAAAAAAAATATCAACTCTTGTAGATCTTTGCTTGTTTTCTCCCCCTAGCTTCAATATTCTCCCTTCTTTTGTCCATAATTGACAAACAATTGTCTTCAAGCAGCTTCTGTCAATCTGGATTCTGCAGCTCCCCCTCAAATTGACTCCCCCTCAATATGATATTCATATCAGCACTGGGGTGGGGGCATGATCTTGCATATCAGGGGTGATGAAGCTTCGGCACACACACATGCATATTCAAATATATATTGCAGCAAAGTGTGTATCAAAATAGATGGAATGTCTTCTTTCTTGACCCAGACAGTTTTGGTTTTCATAGGTGACTCTTTCTTCTGCTTTTTTCATTGCTTTTGGTTTGGTGACTTTCTCAGCTTATTGCAATGGGGTTGACTGTGTCATTTAATTACACAGTGATGGAAAGTGAGACATCGTTCAGGACGTGACACATTCTTCTTCTTGGCAGCTATATTTGTAACATGAACAATATGATTAAGTAACAACTGAATTTTGAACAAAACTGTTAGTACCTTTGGATTTTGATATAGATACCCCGCCAGCGTAGCAAATGTCATACATGTTAGTCTTTGCCTTTTGACTGCACAGGATATCATCAAGTTTTTTAGACACAGTATTCATCCTGTTTAGTAAAGCCTTGCTTGTATCCAACTCAGAGAGAACCATCTTGAGTCTTCCTTGCAAGTCGGTATTTTCAGCTTTCAAGGTCTTCATATTGTGATTAATCAAAACACACTTCTGTGCTTCAGCAGTCAATTTATCTGCCAACTTGTGATTTTCTGCCTCTAAGTGACTCACTTTTGTAAGAGCTTCAGACAATTCAACTTTTAAAGAAGTATTTTGCTCTTAAGATTCTTTCCAGCTTGTAGCCACTTTTTCATTCATCTTCAGCATCTTCATGGTCTTTGCAAACAATATATGATATTTGCTTGTCAATCATGATTAGTCTCTGACTTACTAACATCTTGATCAGTCCCATCATCAGAAACTGGTGGAGTAGCAGACACTGAAGTTACCATGAATGCTATTAATTTTTCTTTGCTAGCTTCAGGCTTATCAGACTCAGATTTTTTATCATCTTCTTCAGAAGTATCATCATCCCAAGTCTCAAATTGAAAGCCTTCTTTCTTGGCTTTTTGTTAGCACAATAACTAGCAATGTGTTCATAATCATGACACTCAAAACATTGAATCTCTTTAGAAGATTTCTTCTTTATAAAATTTTTAGGGACTTTCAGATCACTTTCTTCTCCTTCATAAATGCCTGAAATTGCTTCATAAACCGAACAACAACTTGGGGATCAATCTCCTCAGAATCAGAATCACTAGCAATTTTCTTGAATAATTCTTTGAAGGCTCTCAAAGCAATACTTTTGGATTTTGATTTTCCATCAGTCCTCAGATTTGCTTCAAAAGTCTGAAGGTTGCCAACTAATTCATCAGCTTTGAGAATATTCAGGTTTTTATTCTCTTCAATGGCCACAACCTTTGCATCAAACCTTTTTGGAAGAGACCGCATAATCTTTCTCACAATTCTATTTTCAGGAATTGGCTCTCCCAAAGTAAATGTATCATTTACAATTGTACTCAGCTTCGAATTAAACTCATCAAAAGTTTCATCATCTTCCATCTTTATGGTTTCGAAGGCTGTATACAATTTCTGAAGCTTTAACTGTTTGAAAGTGTCAGTCCCTTCATGCACAATCTGCAGAATATCCCAAGCTTCTTTTGCAGTAGTGCATGTAGAAATTTTACGAAACTCAGACATGCTAACTCCATTATAAATAACATTCAAAGCCCTAGAGTTGCAAGTGGCTGCCACTGCAGAATATCCCAAGCTTCTTTTGCAGTAGTGCATGTAGAAATTTTACGAAACTCAGACATGCTAACTCCATTATAAATAACATTCAAAGCCCTAGAGTTGCAAGTGGCTGCCAATTCTTCATCCTTTGTCTACTGTTATTCATATTTAAAACTGGTTATCCCATCAGTTGTGACAGTGGGCAAGGAATAGCCTTTCACAATAGATTTCCATACTTTCAAATCTTTAGCTTTTACAAAGGCAACCATTATAGCTTTCCAATAAGCATAATTAGAACCATCCAACAGAGGAGGCTTATTGGTTGAAGTGCCCTCACGGTGGTTATCCATTCTAGAAAAATATGGGTCAACACAGTAAAATACTGCGCAACCCGCTCTGATACCAATTGAAAGTCTTTTTTTTTTTTGGGGGGGGGGGGGACTACCAAAATGGATTACTAATTCTAATTTAACCAATCAATGCAACGAAAATAACCAATCAGACAAAATAGAACTAGTTATCTACCAATCACAAACTACAAGAAGGCAAACACAATATTTAGCGTGGAAACCCTATCCAGGGAGAAAAACCACAAATTAGAAATCAGGAGTTCACGAACAATTACAAGATATACTTACAAGCCCATTTACCTCAGTCTATACATCGACCTAAGGACTGTAGTTATTTTTGCAAAGAATCCACTGACAAGACATCCACCGTGTCTCGTTCTCCTTACTTGATATCTCCGCACCCTGCCAGTCAAGATGAACTATCTTCTACAAGAAAGGTAGAAGCAGCAATGACCTTCTAGAGCTGCCCTTCAGAACGATCTCTCAATGGCTCTACAGAACAATCTCTCTCTAAGATATCTCTGACTCAAATTAATGAGAGTGGTGGTGGTCTCTAGGGTTGAGAGAAACACCCTATATATAGCCCCAAATTCGTGCCTTAGACTTAGTGCACAAGTAAGACTCAAATTGGGAAAATAGCCTCAAAGGAAACACTTCTAAAATCAGAACAAGAGACTTTCCCGAAATTTTGCCTGCCTGTCAGATTGATCGGTTAATGCATCCGATCGATCAGACAGCTCAAATAACTGGACGCAGATTGTGTCCGATCAATTGGACTAAGGCTCTGATCGATCGGGCCTGGAGGATTTTGCCTGGTCTTCTCTTTTCTTCTGCTCTTCGCTTCAACTCTTCCGGCGACACATCCATAGTCTATTCTAAAATGAATTAGAAACTACAACTCGATGGACCCAGAGTTTTATCCAACCTAACAATAATGGTGTCTTCATTGTGTCACAAAAGTTCGTTCCCTAGGGACTTTTAATCTCAACTAGCAAAGCAAGCCTGTGCCCAGCCTTATACATATGGCATGAGGGTTTTTGTGACTAACGTTATATGGAGACCATAGAGACGTGAGGAACCCAACTTAGTTGGAGATTGAAGAGAGATTCTAATGGTCATAGTTTTTTAGGAAAGCATGATACATGTACAGATATGAAACAAAAAAGAAGGTAGAGATTTGAATTGCCCTAGATTATAGGGATGATCATAGACTTTAAGGGTCCCACAAGATAATCCAATGATTGTTGACACGTGGTGGGGAAGTGGCATTACTCAGGAGCCTTTATTTCAAAACCGAGGCCTCCCAGCCCCACCCCTGCTGGTTTAATATATTTGACTAGTGTGAAACGCCCGTGACTAACAGTGGCCAACAAAAAAAAACAAGGAGAAAAACAGATGTTAAAAAAAGATTTGTAGAGAAGGCAAGATGAGGAAAGGAGTAAGAGAAAGATAAAATATTTGGACTGATTAGATGGGCCCATAATGATACAGTGAATACCTAGTGGTCAACGATAAAAAAAATAACAACGCTAATCTATAGAAAACTTTCGGGGATGTTGGCCCAATTTGTGCCCACAGGCTTGATCTGCTAAATTAAGACATGTAACTAATGTATTAAAGGTTAAAGGGTGGGATATATTCCCGTACCGACAATATTTCAATAAACAAAATATAAAATAAAAATAAGATATATATAGATGAACAATGTTTCTTAAAAATGGTTGAATATAATATTAGTAAATGGATCCCATGCATATTTTATGGTCATAAAACACTTTTTTTGGATAGAGTGGTCATAAAGCACTTGATAATTTTTTTATGGAGATTAGCGCGGACCCCATAAATGAGGGGTCTAAGTGCTAGATTATAAAAAAATTTAGTGGGCCAACTTTTATGAAGTGAGATTTGATTTGGATTCATAAAAAATGATGCATTATTTTGATTGGTTTGGAAATCTTTTAGAAGTGGGCCCAATGAGGACACGGAAAAGATGAGTCAATTCAGGAGTATCGTGAATTTGTCATTAATCAACTGAGTGTTGGGTTATGAAAATTTTAAGTGGGCCAAACTTTTAGTGCGTGAAATTTGATTGGACCCATAAAATTTGGGGCCATTTATTGGTTTTTGGATTGGATTTATTAATGGGCCCAATAAGGAGTGTTTTGGAAAAAACCTTTTTTTATGATGTTTTTTAATTTTAAGAAGTAAAGTGTTGGGTATGAAGATGCTTGGAATGGATGAGTATTGAGAGATTTGAATTAAGGACTAACGTTATTGAGAGATTTTTTTTGGGAAAGTCACGTTCTTACTACACCCATAACAATATTGTTTACCTCAAAATATTAAATGAAGAAAGAATTTAGGAAAAAAAATCAATACTAAGGGGAGAAAGTTTAGGGAAAGAATTAAATTTGTGGAGAGACAATAGAGATAATAATAATTTAAAAATTATAATAAGGATTGGTTGTGCCACATGTCACTGCGAAAATACAAAAGAGAGCGCCACGTGTCGCTCTCTCATGAAGAGGTTGCTGCTTTAATATATATAATTTAGTGTTCTCTTTTGTATAAATCTTTTATTATATTCTTCTCTTTCTTTCTCATGTATTTTCTATTAATATACTCAATAATAAAGAAAAATCCTTAGCTTCCTCTTCAACCTCTCTTTTGACTTTTGAACTATTCAAGGATTGTTTCAATTTGATATTTTGAGCCATAGTGCAAATGACTTCATTCACAATTATCTCCTACACTGTATAATTTTGAATTTCTCTAAAATTATTTGGATGCTCAATCCCAGGATTGAAATAATGAGCACTTGCTATCGTGCCACCAAATCAAATCATTAAATGAAAAATGCAATTGCATATTAGATTGATGACTTATTTATCCATGCATTCATGTAAAAGACCACATCCACATGACATAAATACATATGGGAAATATTCAGCTTCCGTGAGAACTATTGATGGGGCCCACCTAGCAACCCATCCAAACCATGCATAAAATATGGACCCCCTAATAATTACTAATCCTAAGGATTGGCACACATCCGAATGGACTGAACCGTTGGATCAAAAGTTGAATCTTTTTTTTGAATAAGAAGCCATTAAACTTGTGGGCCACACATGAAAATATATATATATATATATATATATAATATATATATATATATATATATAGAGAGAGAGAGAGAGATACCCTACAACCAAATGCGGGGAGGGGGTCTGGTGGGTGGAGCCTTGTTGAGTTCTCCAGAGATCTTCTAGGACCACCAATTTCTTTTGGCCTTGGGGCTGCTGTAGCACAATGGGGCTCCAATATTTGGTATTTGTTGAGTCCATACAAGCACTGCTAAATGGAAATAATGTTTTCATTATCTATGTAAATGAAAACTACATATAAATAAATGGGAAATAATGTTTGAAATAATAAAAAATTACTTCCAACCTCACTTGTTTAGCCATTTCCATTTTTCATGGAATTCTACCTTATTTTCAGGTCACACAAAAAGAACATTGGGTTTGCATGTCCATTTAATAGTAAGTTACATTTTCTAATCTCCCTCATTTTACTCTTCCATTTCATGGTTCCTACCTCTTAAAAGATAAGAACAAGGTAAAATGAGCTCAAGAAAATGCACTTTCTCAACTATATTCTTAATATGTAATCATTAATAGAGGACAAGTGGGGTTAAACATGAGGAAGAGTTTCTATAAGAGACATCTATAAAGTCAAATTAGCGGAATAATACAAGCTATTTAATTTAAAGTCATGAAATAAATTATTGATAAATAAAGTAAGGGGCGTCCGTTTTAGTTGTCCATTTAGTGCCTTTATATTGGATGCTTTGCAATGTCCATCGGAGTTGGTTTTGTGTAGGTGGCTAATCAACAAACCGACTTTGTAGACGGTAATGTCATTGAGCACTATGAACATGCCACGTGCACTCCATTTAAAAGGGTATAATCCATCTTAGGTTTTACCCATTTACATCCTGAACATGATGGCAAACTCCTTTTTATTCCCTTTTTCAATTGCCCAAAATAGCTAACATGAAACTTTGGATGATGACAAAAATGGCTCTCACCTCATCTATCGCATGTACATCCTTTGCACACAAGAAATACCTTGAATTTATATAGTAATCTCCTCTGCAGTTTTTCTTGGCCGACTGAAAAAACAACACATAAAAAGGGTTTCATTGTTGTAGGTTTTTAATTAATCAACTTACGGAAAGAAAATTGTCATATCACATGACTCATCCTAAGTATTCATTAATCCCCAAAGTAAAATATTTAGTGCAAGAGAAAATTCAAGCTCTGCAAAAGGAGGGTTCGTGTGAACATTCAATAAGTTTACATTAAAAAAAAGTAGCACTCAAACAATCCTAATTCGGTAGGACAAGGTTACAATCAAGTGTAGGTTGACTCTTTTTATTTTCAAGTTGGGGTCTAATTTGACATTTCTAACTAGATTAATATATGGGTCACTTTTGGGTTGGGTCTAGAAGTGATTAATCAATGGGTCACTTTGCTCTTGCAATTAGAAATTGTTCTAAACAAAGGTCAAAGAAGATGAATAATGTTTTCTAAAGTTTTCCAATCCAATGGTCAATAAGTCTCAAATTGTCGAAGGAGCATTTTCCCTTCACAATGTCACTGTCAATAAAATTGGAGATACATAGAGGGACTTCCAAATGATGAGAGTCTTAAGAGGGGGGCCCACCAATAAACTAGGAACCCCTAAATTTCACAACACCAACTGACTTTATGATTCCATTGACCTAAGATATGAACGGATCTAAAGGCGCAAAATCACCTCATAAAGTTCGTCTGATATGAGTCCCATGCCATGTACGAATGGTATCGCCCCATTCTGGTCGATCCTGTAATCAGTGAAAGGGTTTCCAAGCGAATAACCCTGCAACCATTTTCAAATTTCAACTAGTATTATTGTCAGTGAGAGAGTGATTTTCTTGTACATGTCTGATGTCCCATTTTCACATTTTCAAAAAGCAGACAATCACGAAGACATATCCCCGTGACCACTTGATGGCTCACCAAGTGTTCCAAGAATTACATACCTTGAGATTGAGGATTGGTTCCTGCCCGGCTTCTATACCTATAATATCACGAAAAGAATTTTTAGTGTTTTAGGCAAAAGAATAACAAAACAAAGGGCCTGTTTGGATTATTAAATTTTAATTGGATAAAGACATCAAAATAAACTGACCTTCCTCCATGAAAGGAGTCAAAATGACAACTGGTTTTATTGGAAATGATTACAGCATCGTCACCCAAGTAAATCAAATTTGGCCATGGGTCCTCTTTTTATTGGTACCTACTATACTAAGAATTTCTACGAATTCAATACAAAGTAAGCAAAAGAAGTCGCCATAGAAATAAAATGTGATAGAAATGTTGCACCCTAATGCTTACTAGGGGCATCTTTCTATGCTTATACCTGCCTTTCATCGTAAGAAAGGTGAGATGTTAATGGAGAGAATAATCACGGATGGTCCATTACTTTCCTTTCTTTTTTTTTTTCCTTTGTGAAAAGGAAACTACATAGAAACCTACCCCCACAAACGCTCACCCAAGTTCTTCACCATCAAATGCTAGAAGACGGATTGATCCCCGTCTATTTTTGTGGAAGGGCGTTCATTATTTAGGGGCATCTTTCTGTGCTCATACAGGCTTTTTACCGAAAGAAAGGTGAAAAATTTACAAAGATGCCCAAAGGTAAAGACCTACCATTTATCAATTTTTGCGTTGTAGGTTTCAGTTTCACGAGAGGGTGAAAAATCAATCCCCTTTGATTGTAATTAATTGTACATTTCCACCCTTAATCCCCTTTGATCAAAGCTCAGTTCCCATGAGTCTATAGAAATGTTCCATAATCCCAAAATGTTGAAATGAGGGATGATCTGACTCAACTCAACTGCGTCCGAGTAGGGGCCGAGTCCAAGTTTTCAAACCAATCATTGATTATAACAGCCGCATGGGAGTTTCCATGCGAACTACTTCCAGTTGACACATGTGGGCCACTGTTTTCTTTGATCCAAGGCATTCACATTGCACCCTACTCTCAGATTTTGCTCCAGTGCAAATAATATTCACGATTAGATTGATCACATATAAAAATGTAGTTGTATCGAGCTAAATCCCATATCTCCTTGTATTGATCGATCCAGCTTGTGTAGGAGTGGCATTTGGATTAATGAATATTTAGCGGAGGATTGTGATACGATTGGTGTGGACCTCACATGGCCATGTTTACATAGAGATTCACATGAGGAGCTGTTCATATGATGATTTCTCATCAGTTGGACTTATTTTCTTCTATTACTAACTAACTAACTAAACAAAGATTACAAATCGCTATTTCTTAACAATAAAGATTACCATTTGCTATTTCTTGAACAACAATAGGAACTATTAAACCACTGTATGAACAGCCAGCAATGTAGAGAGGATTTGAGAGGAATTCCGGATGGTCGTCTAACCACTGTATCATGAAAATAGATGAACACATTGCAGTTAGGATTCTATTTAATTGACAGAATTAATAGGGATCCAGTTGCCTGATATGAACTATCAACTAAATCTGGCACACCCATTTGTGGACCAAGTTACTATAAGATCACACCAATCGGATAATCTAGCCAATAATTTGGATGGTTGAGATTATTTCTATCATAAAGGTTCCCATCAGTAATCTTAAACGCTCATCCTATTTGGCTCACCAACATTTTTTTTTGTCACCAGGAGAATTGGAACTAGCATATAGGTTTTTTTTTTTTTTTTTTTTTTCAATCAACGGAACAAAATGAAAAATTGAAGGTCGATACAATGAACTTAAAAAAATAAAGAAATAAATATTATGATGGGATAATATTGTTTGGCAAATAACGATATAAGTCGGCCACCTTGATATACATTGTTTATTTTGGGTGTTAGCCATATTTTCACTCTCTCTTTTTTTTTTTTTTTTTTTTGTTAGGATCCCATGGTGGTTTTTCAGTTCTTTGATGATATAATAAGGTGGGACATTATCATCATCGTCATCTTCACAATCCACTTAGCCACACCATCAAACTACGTACCACCAACATTAATCTCACGTTATCATCATCATTGTCACCCCTCTAGCCACTCAATCAAACTTTCATCATGGTACGCCACAACTATGGCGCGCGGCGCATAAGGTCGTTATCACCACCACCATAATCACCACAAGAAAACACTCATCACCTTACAAACAAACATTTGAAGTTTAGAATATGAAAAACTATATTCCCTCATATTATGTTTCTCATATTTGTCTTATTTTCCTTCTCCAAACAAGTACTAAGTACAAAGTCCTCCTTCAAGAATATAAGGCCTATTGGAAGGTTAGGATATTCCAATTTGGATGATTATTAATTGTGCAACAATGATGCTCATCTTGTTGTGCATGTTTGCCTAATAGATATTGAATTGCTACAATTTCGTAGTAAAAGTGGGTTTTTTTTTTCAAAAGAATAGTAAAGAGGTGAAGATTAAAGGGTCTAATGTGGAGAATATTGGAGATGTTGATGAGACCATCACTTCTATGGGACTGAATTTATACTAGGGTCAGGGTGAAAAGTATCAATTTCCTATCAAGGAGGAGATTTTAGATCCACTTAAGAATCCCTCCTCTTTTATCCTCTTTGATAATAAGCCATCATTACTTAGTAGTCCTAGGAATCAAATTCCAAGTAGGCAAACAGTCCATAAGTAGTTTTGAATTATGTAACTAGCTAAACATTGTATTTATTTCATAAAAAGACAATGTAGTTGAGCATCTAATTCACATAAAAAAATATATGGTTGAATTTGTAGTTAAAGTTGTTCACCTTTCTTAGAAACTGATAGAGTTCTTTCGACGCTTTAAAGTCTCCGCTCTTCTTGTTGCCTTTTGAATATGAAAACCCAGTCCTAACAGGTGAATCCACAAAGATGATATTTGCAATCTAAAAATTTCAGCACAATCAACAATGAGATTGAAAGAAATCCGATGGTTAAAACAGCTCGTGGCCGTATTCAAAATTAGTTCATTGAAAAATTATTTTGGCCTTGCAAACCTTTGTCCATGAATGTGGGTTCAGCAATAAACCTGGTATGCTGCCATTGTACTCCTTGTACTCTATAATCAAAGGGCCTGCAATGTAACGGGCAAGACGTATCACCATGCATTTATAATTAGTTGAATAGATTTTAATTTCGAAATGAGACGCACTAGATACAGATTGTTGATTATTACATATTAGGTGCTTTGTTTCATGTAATTCAATTCTTAAGAATTCTAAAATGCATATCTAGATGTTAAAATTTAAGAATAACATTGGATGTCCAAAACTGATCATCAAATAATTCCTTCGGAGGAGAGGATATGCAAAATGAATACTCAGCCACCGGCCCATCATCCTAGTAACTCACATCCTTGGAAAGTCTAGATCCCACCAACATCTCCACGTTATTTCCTTTACCTCTAATGTCCTCTCATGTATTTAATGATCCTTTGTTTGACCTCATTTGAACAATAATATATATATATATATATATTTTTTTTTTTTTTTTTTTTTTGTGTGTGTGTTCAATTCCATGGAAACATATGGGTCTTTAGTAGGTTGGAGGATTTTATACAGCCCATTTGGGATCTCAATGGTTATCCCATTGTCCAAAATGCCCGTCTCTTGTTTCAGAAAAAAAAAAAAAAAAAAGTGTGGTTTGGAAAGGTTCTTTTGGACTGGGAGAAATTTGGCTTCAAAAACAGTGCAAAAGTTTCCGAATTTAGATATCGGATTAGATTACAGCTATTTCACGAAAGGATGTATTTTTGAAGAGTCTACAAAGCCTTGATCACCTTGCAATTTGAAAGCATATACAACATAGATATATGGAGAGGATTTTCTCCTACAAGCGGACTCCATGTGCAGTATGACTCTAAGGGCCCACTTTGGGCCCACCTTTCATTAGTGTAGCTTTTTTTCTCACCTTAATTTATACCCCATGATCTGTCATTAACTATGCCCAGTTTTATGCTCATCAACCTTTATTCATAGTTGGATTGAGACTCAAAAAACTCTATAGTTAAAAGACCATTAAAATTTTAGCAAGTTAAATCTAGCTAGGGCTAGAGAAATTTGATGGGGCTGAATTTTGCATAAGCCTTATCCATAGAATACCTTTCTGTCCCTCTCAATCCCAATGATACGGAAGAATCCAAGTGCTCCCTACGAGCTAGACCACAATAGCATTTATGTGGTCTGCTCATAGGTGAAAATCCTTGTAGATATATTGCTTTGTAAGAGCTCCACTTGTATGCTTAACATATCTAGTTTGGAACCGATTTATCCATGTTCAATTGTCTTAGCCTCATTTCTTATACACCATCGCACAAATGCAAAAAAAAAAAAGAAAAAAAAAAAAAGCAAAAAAACTCAATAGTAATATTTTAAAAGGTAACCCTCTCTCGAGCACCATCAGCGAGCAACCTTTTTGTCAAGCCCACCTAAGGCCATGCCAATCATGAGGAGGTGGGAGATTGAAAGATCTAAAAGTGACATGCAATATTCATAATCTCCAATCTCATTGGAACCCCCTTTGATCTATGGCTCTCAAATTTAATGATCATTAAAAGAATTTTTTTCAGTTTGAATTCATCAAGATGATATTAGATAAGTGCCATATTCGATCCTATGCCAATTCATTTATGTATATAAATGTGAAATGTTTGAATTGATCGAAGAAGAATCCCATGTGCCAACAAAAATAAGTACTCTTGAATGGTAGGGGTATTCATGGGCCGGGCCGAGGAAGATCTAGACCTGGCCCGACTTCTGAACTCTTGGAGCAAGCCTGGATCGGGCCATAATTGACTGGCCCTAGCCCAGCCCGAGAAAACATTATAAGATAAAAAAGTTAGGTCAGCTTTCTAGCTTTTGATCCTTATATAAACTGGTTTGGGTGCTTATCCCTTAACGACTTGTTATGTGTTCAAGTTCCGCCACCCTCTCTTTTCTCAAAATTATTTTTACAGTTGGGCCAGGCTTGGGCTTTCTACCAATCAATCCAAACCCGGCCCATCAATAAATGGGCCCACTTAAATAGTCCAAGCCCAGACCAAGTACCAAGATTTATGATCCAAGCCCGGACCAAAGAAGGCTGGGGCGGAATCGGGCTGGCCAGGTCCATGAACACCCCTACTAGATGATGCCTCTAAAATGATTTCTTTTTTCTCCTTTCTCTCCTGCGAATACTATAAAGTTTATTTATTTAACCATTACTACTAAAACATCAAGGCATTAGCAGAGAGGGCGCAATTTTTCAATACTCCTCTCAAGTGGAGCCCACTCCTCATCACTCCCCTCACGCTGAACCCAATCGGTGATACGTCTTCTTATTTTTCTGTGCCTAGTCATTCCTCAGTCCTCACCGTCATTCCTCACACCCACCTAACCAAACCACGGTGCCTAGACATTATTCAGTCCTCACCATCATTCCTCACACCCACCTAACCCAACCCCACCAATGCGTCCCTCACCATCACGATAAAAATATCGCAACGGTAGATCCAGAATTTTTATTTTTGTGGTGCGGATAATAATCAAGTTAAAAAGTCAAATAATGAAATAAGATCTTTTAAAATATTATTTAAGGAGTTTTTTTAAATTTCACAGGCGTCGTCGTTATACTTAAGTCTACTAGTGGGGATACCCAGGCCATAAAAACAGAAGATAAAAAGACCTCCCTAGGGGTCAATTCAATTTCTGGTGGCTACTGATGTCCTTGATTGACTATTTGCAGCTTTATACTGGCTGAGGCATTAGTAGTTTTTTGGGTTTTTTTTCAAATGAATTTGCGTTATATATGTATAGTCTTTGAGCTTAAACACTTGATTGATTAGAATTGTTTGAACGGAGACTAAATAATTAACCTTCTCATTCCACTGCCTTCCCTGGCATCCAGTGGGCCAAACTGCGTCTATTTAATTGCTCTACTTGATTGTGTCTGTTTATGGATATAAGTCGAGTTTCATCATCAAGAGCTGATATACAAAAAGAGGGCAATATAGGGAAGTACAAGAGCATTGTGACTATCCACAACAGTTTGGGCAATTTACGAAAAGTCAAATAAGGTTTTTAATTTTTATATGATATATCACATCAAAAGTATTTTAATATAAAACTTCCTTCAACTTTATAAAAAAAAGAAATAAAAAAAAAAACAACCACCTTTATCCACTAAAATATAAAAAAAAAAACTCTATTTTTTTATATGAAAAGTCAAATAGATTCCATAACAATCAACTAAAACTAAAATACCATCTTAATTTATTTATATTTTATTTTTATTTTTTAAATCAACTTTACATCACTGGAGTCTAAGTCTATTAGTAGAGTTTGTCAAACTAGCCAAAAAATAAAAAAAGGAGACACCCTCTCAATAATTCTTTATGGCAAACCATTCTCGATGATAGTAGTACTCTCTCTCTCTCTCTCATATGATATTGCTTATCTTTATTTGAGGCCAAAGATAACCCCCTCAAGTCAAATCCCTGATGATATTTGAGCTTTAACGTGATGTTGCCTTGGATTTTTGTTTTGGTAGAAAACCGGGGCGGGGTGGATTACGGCCTGTAATGCACACTTGTCCGGCCGGGGCGGGGTGGATTACGGCCTGTAATGCACACTTGTCCGGCCATCTGTTGGACAACATGAGCGGATAAGAACCCGGGAAATGATAGGACCTCCCTCTTATACTAGTATTGTTTTAAAAGCTAAAATCATTTGAGAAACACGAGATGTCCAAGTGGAAACGGTCATCACATCTCACCTAGGATCTATCCTCGGGTCGATAGGTAGGTTCATAAGTTCTAAATCATTTTTGGGTAGAAAATACTAGCTCAAATCATTTTGAAATTGTTTTGATATTATCACCATAGTTCGAAATGCAGAATGGGACGTCTCACTGTCACAATGTACCACCATCTCGGTTTTAAATTCGGCCATAATATTGACCAGGCGGGTAAAGGATTTGGCCATACTTTATTCTAGAGACTGAGAAGTGTACTAACCCATCGTTTGGAATGGAGGGGAAAATGGGGGGAGGAAAAAAAAGGATGAAAAATGGAGGGAAAATGAAAAATGAGGGTGTTTGGGAAGGGGGGAGGGAAAGTGGGGGAGGGGAAAATAGAGGGAAAAAGTGAGTGGGGCCCACACAAAAATTTCCCCCCCCCAAAATAGGGGGGAAAATGAGGGGAAAGGAGGGGGAAAGGTGGGGAAATTACTAAAATGCCCTTTTTCTCCATTGAAACTTTTATCCTTCTAAGGATAAAATGGTTTTTATCCCTCTATCTCACAAACAAACAAAATTATACTTTTTCACTTTTCTTCCCCCTACTTTTTGATTTCCCAAACAAGAGGAGGTAAAATTAATTTTCCCTCCCTTTCATTTTCCTTCCCCCTCAAATTTTTCCTCCCCTCCCCTCCCCCCTTCCCAAACATAGTGTAAAACTCCTCTTTGTCCACTTTTATATTTTATTATTATGTTCTCAATGTCATTTAAACACCGTAAAACTAGCTTCTAA
Source organism: Camphora micrantha (assembly GCA_003546025.1). Classification (NCBI taxonomy): domain Eukaryota; kingdom Viridiplantae; phylum Streptophyta; class Magnoliopsida; order Laurales; family Lauraceae; genus Camphora; species Camphora micrantha. The sequence goes on along the minus strand of QPKB01000004.1, from coordinate 15,290,132 downwards.
TGTAGATTTTTTAAAATAGTTTAGAGTTAGACTTTTTAGAACTTCAGAAAAAACAGGTAAAGGTTAGGGCTTCGGTTGATATAATGAAAATAATCTTTTTGAAGCTGAGCAGTGACAGTGTGGGCATTTAATTGCAATCACATCTCGAGTCATATCAATTCTTTCAAGATTCTCGGACGTAAAATAAATTAAAAACTTCCATTTTCAATAGCTTTACACTATGTTACTATGTATAAGTGGGGAAAAGAGGGAGAGAAATTTGAGGGGAAGGAAAATGGAGGAGAGTGGAGAGGAGGGGAAATTAATTTTACCTCCTTTTATTTGGAAAGTTAAAAGGTAGGGGGAAGAAAAGTGAAAAAGTATAATTTTATTTGTTTGTGAGGTAGAGGAATAAATAGCATTTTATCTTTATTTGGACAAAAGTTCCAAATGGAAAAAAGGGCAGTTTAGTAATTTCCCCCCCTTCTCCCCTCCTTTGCCCTCATTTTTCCCTCCGTTTTGGGGGGGAAATTTTTGTGTGGGCCCCACACTTTTTTTCCCTCCATTTCCCCCTCCCTGACTTTCCCTCCCCCCTTCCCAAACACCCTCGTTTTTCATTTTCCCTCCATTTTTCCTCCTTTTTTTTCCTCCCTCATTTTCCCCCCTTTCCAAACAATACCTTAAAGGGCCCGTTTGGTAATTTTATTAATATAGTAAAGTGAAGTAAAGTCAAGTTAAATATCCCATCAAAACCACTTTTCCAAAACATTCCCTCCATCTTTTTCAAAAAAAGTCAAAAAACAACTACATTTACTCACTAAAAGACAAAAAAAACTCTATTTCCACATACAAAAAGTCAAAAATATTTCATCCCAAACAATTAAAAACAAAATATCATCATATCTCACTTATATTTTATTCATTCTTTTCATTTCACTTCACTCCACTTTATTTTAAAAGTAAACTACCAAACGGGTTAAGATCTCTGGGATGTAAATACATTAAAATAAAAAAAAATATGGCTATAGCATACCTATTTCATATAGAAAGCTACTCGATACTGAGCAACCAGGACCCCCTGGTACCCGCACGACAAGAGGGTCTTCTCTGGGATTGGTCTCGGACTTCACAAAGTAGTAAAAGAGCTGGTCTTCATCGGACTCCCCCACACCAACATACCTACATTAACAAACAAAACAAAACAAAATAAAACTCTCATGGGAATCACACGGCATGTGTTTGTGAGGTCACTTTTTCCACGGAAAAGAATATAGAGTGAAAATGATTTTCCTCAGTGAAAGTTTCACATCAAATAAACTGACTTTTTGTAATTTTTGCAGAAAACCGTCTCCGACAGGTTTCGGGCTTAGATATATGTAGAAAATGGAAAAGGTTGTTTGTAGAATCTGTTTTCCACTGCGACTATAGAAATGCCCTTCAGCAGATCACACTCACTACTGATACTAAAAATAGCAGAAACTTTAGCTTACCCTGTTTCCATATAGAAGGGAAGAGGGCCATTGAAGCCCGGAAGATATCTGACCGGCCATTTAGAGCTTGCATGACAACAATATGAAAAGCATACCAGCAGCAGCATGAGATACTGAGAGAATAAGGAAAGAAAGTTCTCCTTCCTTACAGCCATTTTCATCTACTGATCTACACAACATGAATGAATACAGGAGACGCTTAAAAATGAAGCTTTTCAAGCGTACGACACTTACAGCCACGTGAAAAAGGGTTTCGTGTCTCAGCCACTGCAGGCAAAACGGGACCATTCATGTACGGCCATTATATGGATGTGAGCACTGCTATTTGTCCCGAACATTGGGACCAATCCATGGATCGGTCCCAATGTTCGGGACCATTATTAATGGTCCCAAGCATTGGGACCGGTCTAATGGTCCCAATGTTCGGGACCATTATTAATGGTCCCAAGCATTGGGACCGGTCTAATGGTCCCAAACATTGGGACCGATCCATGGACCGGTCCCAATGTTCGGGACCATTAAACATTGGGACCGGTCCATGGATTGGTCCCAATGTTCGGGACAAATAGACTTTTTGTATGGATGTTACACTGAGGCATATTAGGTCTACTTCAGCTTGAAAACAGAACAACCTATCAAATTAATTAGAAGGCCTACCTCTGCTACGCATCTGGGGATGGGATTGGTTGGCTCGAATAATCTTCCTAACCACTTTAGCTGATTGACTAATTTTTACTAATTAAAATAAGTACAAAGTCAATACATCAGTTGAACTCGATCCATTCAAATGGATGACAAACTCCGGATCAGTAACTATTAAGTAGGTTTTTATTTTATAGTTCGCCCAGATGGATCATAAGCCCAGATGACACATCTCTCTAATTAAATTAATTATAAGTTACTATGTTTTTTCAACATTGATGGTTATTGCGTGCATAGCTCTCAGTTGGCTAGCTCAGCTGGTTAAAAGTGTGAGTGAGAGTGTGTGAGATCAAGTCGTCAGTATAGTAAAAACACTAATGGTTATACTTGTCATTACAAGCAACAAATGTGTCTGAGTAACTCACACGATTAGATTGGTCTCATTGTAATTACCAAGCACCAGAAGAATCCTAATCATAAATATCATTATTTGGTGAGCCTCGTCATGATTACCAACATCTACAGACTCCTTGTTGATTACTAACATTAGGTCAAATGATCATAATACTTGTATTACTCCTTTCTTATATTTCAGGCGAGGTCTGAATTCCAACCAAATGTTAACAAGCCCAAATAAATGTTTTGTAGTGATATAATGTTATTCCCACACAAAGAAACCCTCTGATTTACAGTACAATGGAGTTGTAAACTGCTCTTGTTTTTTTCATTTTTCATTTTTATCTTTTCAAACGTCTTTATATCACTTCCAAGAAAGCTACACTCATATCACATCATATTTGTCCCATGTGATTACAGGTTGAAGCAAAGATCTCACTTCAACTTCTTATAGAAAAACTCAGAAGCTGAAAAGATTTACCTTCACCGTTTCTTTCATCAACTATAGATACATCTAAGGTGATTTTTAAATTTATGGTAACTGCCACTCAACAAGAACCCACAACCATTTGGGTTACTGCCACTCAACAAGAATCTACAACCATTTGACCAGCAGCCACAACCATTTGGGTAACTGCCACTCAACAAGAATTCACAACCATTTGACCAGCAACAGGAGCAGCACTTGTCACGTCCCCAAAATATAGCCAACGGATAATGTGAAAAACATGATTAAATAATTATTTTTCTGTATTTAATGCAACACAAGCTCCCAAATATGGACCCACAAAATTTCGAAACATGATGAGTCATAACAAAATCTTTGCGGAAGCATTAAACCAATTGGTATCAATATCTAAAATTTAACCAACATATAACTACTGAATATTTAAGGTTTAAAGTCTCCAAAATAACTTAAATAAAACAAGTAAATAAATTTATGTTCATTACTAAGAATTGTTACTAAAATAGTTTCTTCGATGAAAGTCACTCACATGCGGTCTCAGACGGCTTCGTACCCATCTCCGGCTCTCCACTCAGGTTCGTCAACTGGTTCAAACGCTTGAAACGGTTGACTATCCTCCGGCACCAATAAACAAAGTAAGCAGCAAGTATGAAAGCATAATTTATAAATAAAACACCAACGTGAGTAACGACAGGTAATAATCATAAGAGATTAACAGCGGAACAAGGATGAAAAGAACGTACAATCTAAATCCATTCTACACAAATAGAGCAATATAATAATCACACAGAAGCACTGCCACTGTTTTGGGTGGTCAGCCTTAACTATAAAGCGGGAAAACTCGTTCGAACGTCACAAGTCGTAAACCGGTTCGTAATCGAAATCATAGGCCAGATAAACCTGTTTGAAATTCGGATATTACAGTGTCTGTACACATCGGTGATCAGCCGTCCAATTACAACTGCAGTCGTTCGAATATGGTCCAATCAATATACATATATATACATATCATAGTATAATAGACGTAATGATCTATAAAGTTCTGACACAAAAAACCTAGGTCAAAGTGAATGGTTGGCTGCACAATAATCCACAATCGAATACTAATCAAATCATTCAATTAAACCTATACAAAATCTCAATCGATTGCCATGCCACATCACGGTCCATATCCAATCAACATAGGATATGCAACTAATAGATCAACATCAATCTCAATCATGTAAGCAAACCCGAAAGGCCAAAGGATAATCACAAGTCAATCCTAAGGTTAAACATAAGATCTCGTACCCAACAACCACAGAAATCTCTAATAGATAAAAGATCAACGCACCCATTCTCAATAAATGGTGCATAGACCAAATTAAGGGTTTTCCAATAGAGATAGGTTGATCTCGAATTCACTAGGATTTCCCTCGAGGTCATACAAAGTACTAAACCTCATGTTGGTAAAATACTGTTTGCTCGAACGGTATTTACTCAGTCCAATGATCCAATTAATAAAGTACAAAAATATAATTTTAACATATTAAAAACCATAGTTATGATTTAATATTAATTTACAAATAATAATCTTAGTTTATAATTTTAGAAAACCCGAGGACTCCATCTAAAATATTTTTCAAATTCAATTCATTATACAATAAGCGAAGGTTTCGAATTTAAATTCATTAAAAATCATAGGACTTTACTCTAATTTCTAAAACTAATGGGGCCAAGCATCAAAAGTTGTAAGGTATGTTAGGTCACAACATAACTCATCGCACCCACCCCGTTATCATTATTCTCTCTCTCTCCTATCCCCACACATTATCATTCTCTCTCTTATCGCACACATGTCACCATCATTCTCTTCCTCACACACGCCACCTCCATCCTCTCTTCTTCTCATCACAGAACTCAGTTCTGCAATGGAGTCCTGCGACCCAGCCTCTGTGCATTTCGGATAGCGGCCCACTGATCAGGGAATGAGTCATAAGATCACAGAAGCACTGAACCCTTTCCTATTCAGAATTTTCAGGTACAGCCAGGCCGTCGCTAAACATGTAACAACCTGGCCTGTGGGGCGGGTTTGACCCAGTCAATTATCAATCTAAACCCATTACACTCACTACCCTCACATGAATTACACTCCCCAAGTTTTGACAGTAATTTGAGTTTTACAGGCCTGGTCGTGCAAATTTATCATTCATCTAAATTTATGTAATGGCTACGATTCAGCGAACTTTGAGGTCCTCAAAAAGTTTGCCTCCCTTGTTTACATGATTATCATTTTTTGCACACAGAGAGATCATGGAAGACCTTTCAGAACCCCTACTCCCTAATTAATGTCGAGCTAGCAGGTGGGTCCCAAATGGTTAACAAAATTATTGAAAAAAATAAAAATTTGGATCCTTATTTTAAGATGTTTTGGTGTCTACTCTTAAGTAGTGACCACACTCATTCTGCACAATTTGAGGCTTAGAATTTGAAGCATGCCAACCAAATCTGAAAATCTCATCCACTGCGAATGCTTTGCTATGCTCCATAGATGGGTTCATGGCAAACAGTGGCGGAACCAGAATTTTTATTTGGATGGGGCGGACGATAGTCAATTAAAACAATCAAAATCAACACCAACTACCAATGTTCTTCACTTATTGCATGGTTTAAAGACATGATTTTTTTATTTTTTATTTTACAAATTAAAAATAAAGAACTCATATCATGCTACAAACATTTTATTCTTACATAACATTTTTAACTACAATAACCTTTTCCTCAAGAAATTAGCCTTGTATTCAAATAAATGGGATGAAAATTAGCAACCACACTACAACAATAATAATGAAACCATTTTTGTTTTTTTTTTATAATGAATGGTGTCTTCCGCCCAGCCCAATTTAGGAGCATTTGGCCTTGAGCCTGAGGGGCACTCGATTCTGGACAGCTGAGAACAAATCCCTAGACTCCTAGAGGCACATGCAAACCCTCCTATCCATATGCACTCGGAAAAACTATGAGAGGTGACGAAACGAAGGTATGTGTCAAACACAAGACATCTCTGCTTCCTAAGGCACATACTCCCTGGCCAACAATAATAATAAAGAAAATATAGAGAACTCCAAAAATGTAAAATCATTCTCATACCAACAATAATAATAAAGAAAATATAGAGAACTCCAAAGAAATAAAATCATTATTATACAAAAATAACACATCTTTGATTGTTTGCTTAAAGCTCCTAAGAATTCATCTATCATATGAATCCAAATGAGGAGAACATAATCTAAAACATCATATTGTGATTCAAGGAAGAATTCAGTTCAATAAAACCTAATAAGAAAGCAAAAAGGAAAGTAGCTAAAATTCAAGACCCAACAATAAATAAATAAATAACTCCAAAGCAGGATGTTTTTGGAAAAAATTGGATTATTGGGTCATTTTCGTTGAGAGAAAAAATAGCAAAATATATATTACATAAAGTAAAGAATGCAAAACACATAAAAATATATCGCTCATAAATCAAACCCTATTAACAAAAACATCATATTATGAAAAACTAAAAGAAGAAAAAAGATCAATAACATTATACAAACCAAATACCCTAATAACCAGAATAAGCTAAATAACAAAAACGTATGAAACTAATAGGGTTTTTCAAGACCCGGAGCGGGGCAATGACTTTATTGAAATAGAGCATGGGCCAACTTTTAACCCCTTTTGGATCTCGCCCCAGGTCCACATAATGTAGGTCTGCCCGTAACATTATATGTGGGGGAACATTCATGTGCATCTATCCCTCACCATAGGGTGAGGGACACTTCCATAAATGGGGATTTTCAAGTACAAAAGTGAATTTTCAAGTATATAGGGTGATGTACACTTCCTTCTCTTCGTGTGCAAAAAGGAAAAGTGCCCCTCACCCTATGGTGAGAGATAGATGCACATGAATATTCTCCTTATATGTGTATGTGTCTATAAATATATATATTTATGTGTGTGTGTATAATTTCGGATCAGATCTGGGGCGTCGCCCCAGGTCCACCCCTGTCCTCATATGAGAGAGAGAGTGAGAGCAATACCCTACAACCAAACGCGGGCCAATCAGTGCGTGAGAAATGGGGCTTAGTTCAATACTTATATCTCAGTGAGTATCTCAACAAATAAAAATGCTAAACTGCTTATAGTGTCTTTTGAGATGTAAACATAACAAATAAATAAATGAAAATCGCTGCACCATACCTATTTCATAAAGAAGACCACTCCATCCTGAGCAACCAGGGCCTATAGTAATCCACATCATAAGTGGGTCTTCTTTAGGATTGGTTTCAGACTCCACAACGAAGTAAAAGAGCTGGTCTTCATTCAAATCCCCAACTCCCACATACCTACATCAACAAACAAAATAAACACCACTCTAATCAAAGGCTTCACCAGATCACACTCACTGATAGGAAAACTAGGAGAAGCTTGAGCTGACCCAGTTTCCATATGCAAGGGAAGAGGGCCATTGAAGCCTGGAAGATATCTGACGGTTGGTTGAGAATTTACATGACAGCAATATGAGAAGGAAACCAGCAATAGCAAGAGATAAGGAGAGATTAAGGAAGGAAGACTGTCAATGGCACGGCGATGGCCATTAAATTGGCATGCATTAACTGAAATTGTCCATTTTGCCCGACGTGCACTTGAGGACTTCCCAAAAGTTCACCTATAATAAAAGCATCATGTTGAGTTAAGACGGAATTTAACTTATAAGCCTAGGAGTCTAAACAGCGTATTTCCAATAGTGTAAGACTCGTGTATTCCTCACATTACAAGCGCGGTCCATATGGTGGACCATTCTAATTGCCCTTCTTCAGGAGTGTCACAAATTGTTAAGTGTTCCAGTATCAAAGCAGGTCTCGATCCCTTCATTCTTATGTAGCCCACGTGGTAGGCCCATCATGAGATTTATTTGGCCTGCACGTGAGGGGGAATATTGGAAAGTCCCGCATCCCATATAGCATAAGTCATGGGTTCATGGATGAAAATAGCGGCCGCCACCGCTACGCTACGGCCGATTTATCGGCCGCCGCACCCGTAGCGGCCGCTATGTCCGCTACGGGGCCGCTACGGCCGCTACGGGCCGCTACGGGGCTGCTACGGCCGCTACGGGGTGAGAAAATTCCTACTTTTCAAATTTTTTTTAAAATGCATAATAAGACTCCTTTTTTTTTTTTTTTTTTCTTCTCTCCAAATAACATTTCTACACAAGTCTTCTACTCTTTTATGATCGAATGAAAACTTTTCATAGAGGTTTGCTATGAAGCCATCTTTCGAACATCGCAAAGCAGTTCTTGGGTTTGTAAGTTGGAGCTGTATGTCCTGCTCCCTGCAACCAAATCACAAAATTGCATTAGTCATCCTCCATACATGGATGTTATGATGCAAAGCCAAAATATCTTGCCTTTACAGTTGCAAATGTCAAATTGTTCACATATGCCCTTGTGTACCTGAGAAAACATACCAAAAAAGAAAAAAGCCATGACTACCAACAGATGTTTGGTTGAGTTCCAACTCAATGTATGAGTAATGGTGACTCACCCGGCAATTTGGCCACCAACAAACCATGATCTCCATTCATCAACAACAGAGAAGTTAAGTGATCTAATCCATGCCTTTGTGCCTACAAAGGGCACTGCCAAGTCATGGTCACCACTGTGGAAATAAAAAAGGTTAAATTACTAGCATGTTGGAGACATGGACGAGCAAGCTGGTCATAGGAACGAGGCCTCAACTTTACCTGAATATGAGTGCTCTGTAGCCTTTAGTAGTTAGGTTGAGATGATAGTCTACGGTACTATTGATTTCCTTGACATAATGTAAGTCTGAGTTGCACCTTACCCATTCTCCTACGGTACCCTGTTCGTGAGTATAAGAAATCGACGGTTCAAAGTTCAAACAGATGAAAGGAAACTAAATTGAATGTAATTATGATGCATTTGTCCATGTGGGAGTAGAATTCTGCTCTCCACCCTCATCGGACTTTGTTTTCTTCAACCTTTCCCATTTACAGCCTCCATCAGATTCTGATTGCCTCTTGATTACAGAAAACTTAGCTCAAAAAGTAGCATATTCCACATGTAAAGATGTCACCCCAAACGACAAAATTGGTCATGTGCAACCTTATATTAAGAGGTTTCGGCAAAAGATCCTCTACACAAATCCATCCTAATTGACATGAATAACGTCCCTAGTTGAAGCTGATGCATTAAATGATTTAAAGCACGTTGATCACGTACATTCTTTATCCATACTTAAAAAGGTAGAAGGTTCGTACCTTTCGAATATGTAAAGCCCTTCTCACAATATCATAATAGTTCATATAGTAGTAGGAGAGCGAATACCCATAGTCCTGCGCACAATGAATTATCATAATCACTTCTTTCATTTGTAGAATTTAAGTACATAAATGTTTTAATGATGATGGCTTGAATACTATTTAATTCTAGCCAAGCCAAGCTTGGCAGACTCAACGAATCTTGAGCTAAGCTGAATCAATAAACTTAAACCAAGCTCAAGCTTGGCTGGAAAATGCATAATATAATTCAAACCAAGCTCATATATTTTATAGACAATATATACATGTATGTAAATAATTCTCTCCTCTTCAGCAAACAAATGAATAAAGTTATCGTCACGACCCGGGCCCAGGGACCCGGCTAACCCGAGCCGTGAAACCCATACTTACTCCCGTAGATCCCGAATTAACCGAAGTTAAAACGAGATCCACAAGGGATATCAAACTCAAGTACCTGTCAAATATATAACTTTTTGCGGAAATAATATATTTGACAATAACAATTTATCATTTACATGTATACAAAAGAAAGTCCTTATACATGTATTGTTTCAATATACATTTAACAAATGCTGCATATACAAAATACTATGCAGATGATCGTTAGTTACATTACCAAAATGTTAATTACACTCTCAAAATGAATTTATAAACAGTCCTCAAAATATTGTCAAAAGTTCCAAACGCACTCGGATACCAAATCAAATGGTATCCCGCCGGTTCCACTCTATCAGACCTCCTGGAGGAACCGGAGCGGCCTCCTCCGCTGGCGCCAGGGGCGCTGCAATGCCTGCAGGGGCAATCGGGCCTGTAATGCCATCAATAACACTAATGAACACGACGGTTCAACAATGTATAAACAATTTTTGCAATAATGTATTGACACATTCACATTGCATTAATAACAATTTCAATACTGGAGAAATCTAGACAATTCTACAATAACAATAATAGACAATGACAGTCAGTATACACGTACCAATTAGCAACTACCATAGTACTCATTGTATTACATTTCATTCATTTCCTTTCCATCTTCCGTCAAAGGAAGGATTATCATTTACCATCTCCCCTCAAAAGGAGGCTTCAATCAATACCCGAAGATATGATCGGAATTTTTAGTGGGACTTACCAGTGTCCGGGCCAGGGACACTAGCATCACCACGGAGCTCCGGAACACCCCAATATTCATCTGCTGCAGCAGGATTAGTCATTCATTAATCATTGAACTCACTTGGAGTTTTAATACAATCGCTAGGTAGTGCCAGACTCAATGATTAATACATTCAGTAAGAAATCCTTTTTATGGATCCAATTAAACTCAATGATTCCTTTCATGACAAAAGAAAGGAATGACAATAATATCAATCACAATGACACAACGAGTATAACATTAACCACATATGGTTTTACTCAATCCCATCTCAATCCTATCTCAATCCTATACAACCATTCGGGTGTAACCGTTGGTTTCCAAATGCACGTGTTATTCATGATGGACATCACATTTGTATTTTTAGTATGTGCATTTCAAGTCCCCTTAATTAACACCCATGGAGCTTAGGCCATATCCCATTATATGGTTCATCCAAGGAACCCCTTTTTCTTCTCTTTAAAACACCATTAATTCTTCATGATTTGATTAACCGATGATTAGTCTTAAAACTAATCGGAAACGCATTTATACTTAAGAGTTATACTCCAAATTCTCGTAAAAAATCCAAAACTCGAAATTCACCGGACTCTAACTAAATAATGTCACTGGGCCAGAAACAGGTTCGCTCGAGCGGACCCACTGTTCGCTCGAGCGGACCCAAGACAGAACAATGGTCGCTCGAGCGAACTCACTGTTCGCTCGAGCGAACTTCCACAGAACCATGTTCGCTCGAGCGAACTAACTGTTCGCTCGAGCGAACTGCGCAGGTTTTCAATTCGTCCAGACAGAGTCTAGGTCGCTCGAGCGAACTGTCCAGAAATTCACTCCGAATTCTGTCCAGTTCTTTCTTCTTCTACATTCTTTTCTCCATTACACTTCCACAACCTGCATAAGAGATTGGAACCTCCTGTTCCCCCTCATACACCATCCAATCACATTCATCTATAATCACACTTCTAATCATTCCTTAATCACCTCATTAAACATTCATATTAAACCCAAAAATCAATGTAGAATGCATATAATCCATGAAAAATCTATAACCAATTACAATGATCAATATTAATCACAAGCAAGGTTTATACTTGCCTCTTTGGAAGCTACTAATTCAAGTAATCTTGTCCCTAGCTTGGTTTGAGATTAAACCCCCAAACTTCAAACCCTAATTCATAAAAACAAACAAATGGACTCCCATGAGTCATTTGTGCTAAAAATCATGCCCAACCATTCATTAATAACTTGGAAATCATAAGGGAATGCCATTACTTACTTGTAGCTCAAAGGGGAAAGGTTCTTGAGGTTTCTCTCAAGCTCCACACTTCAACAATGGTGGAAACACTTGAGGAAGAAGATGAAGTTGATGCTCCCTTCTTTAAAGACCACTCAATCACTCTTAGTCTCACACTCAACAAGAGGAATGGAAGAGGAAAAATGGAGAGCTCTAGGGCTTTTGAGCTTCAAGAGATGAAAATGAATTCATCTCTCCCTTTTCATTCTAATATAACCCACTTCACACCAAAACCCCTTCTCATTTGTTTTATTTACATTTAGAGTCAAATGACTCCTCACTTGGCCCATTTGATGTCAAATGGAATCGCGTCTATTATGAAAGTCAACGTACTCTTCGAGATACACACGTTGTGTAAGGTCTGTGACCTTACTGGGTCAGTTTGGGCCCAATATCCGACCTGACCCGTTTAAATGCATATTTATTTTAATTAATTGTATTTTAGATATTTAAGTGGGTTTAGATTTTGAGCGAGTTTCTTTTAGTATTAGAATAGTATCTGCGAAGTTTCGTGCGATTCGGAGTTCGTTTGATCATAGTAAGGGGGGGGGTTTGCAATTTAGGGAAAATTGAGTGTTTTCCGAAATATTCCAAACGCCGTGATTTTTGGGTTCTTTGGAAAGATCTCGTCAAATAGATCAGTTTTGCCCCTTGACTCGTCGCGATCCGATGATCAGAAGACCTTCAAGTGGCCCATTCTTTACCTGGCCCACTTAAGGGGTAATTAAGTCTTTTTCCCCTCCCTCTTCTTCTTAATCGATGCCAAACCCTAATCTCTTATTCTATTCTCTGCAACGAAGAACAAAAGGCAGCCAGTTTCTTCTTCTTCCTTCCTCAAGCCAGAACTTCACCCAAGAAAGCTTCTTTCGAAGATCTGATCCGGTAGATCTCAATATCTTCCTCCCCTCTTTCTTCCGGTACAACTTTGGGTAAGCTTCCTCTCTATTTCATATTTTCTTTAATCTTCCTTTTGGTTAGATTTAGGTTAGATCTGAATTATTTTCATTTCATTGTTATTCCTGGTATGTTAGGTTTCGTTCTGTCGGGTTAGATTTGTGATTTGGGGGTAGAAAGGCTTCTCCTCGAAAGTCACCCATTTTTGATATTTCTTCCGGTTGAGGCAAGTAGATTCGCAATTTCATATTAAACATGCTTGTTGTTATATTTGACTGTTGTTACACATTCTGTAGATTAACCCTTTTAATTCCAAGCATGTTCCTGTTTAATTTGAGAAATGTATATTAGGTTAGAATCTTGTAATTGAATGGAATTGGTAAAAATTGGGGGTAATTGAATGCATTGTGTGGAATGAGGTTGGAATGGAGTTTTGGAGAGAGCAGGAGGCTCTTCTGATGTAGAAATGGCCTCTGGAAAGGCCTAAAAAGGGAAGGAGACAGATTGGACTCGGAACAGTTCAGAAAAACCATCTGAACTCGCGTTTCCCGTGCAGGCCGGTCGACCGCAGCTTTGGCCGGTCGACCGAGCTAACATGGCCGGTCGACCGGGCTCCTTCAGCCGGTCGACCGGGGACACTACCTGTGAGCCGGAAAAGGCTCCGGTTAGAAAACCAGAGAGCTGGTTTCGCAGGCCTCTGTAGGTTGACCGGGCCCACCTGGCCGGTCGACCGAGCCCTTTGGCCCGTCGACCGCGTCTGTGCAGCCGGTCGACCGAGCCATTTGGCCGGTCGACCGCGTCTGTGCAGCAGGTCGACCGAGGACACCTTGTTGGTCAACCGCGGGCTACCCTAATGGAACTAAACATGCCTTGTTTCTTTTGGATGGAAACTAAAACTCAGATTTGGGCCTTAGATGTTGGAAACCATGAACCTAGTATCACTTGACCATAAATGGGAGTTAAATCGAATCACGTTGCTTGGTGTGAATTCGATGGTTGTCTAGGTATTCGGGTATTACGTGTATCGTAACCGATTGCATATGGAAACTGAAGCGACCAATGCCTTACATTATTGTACACCAAGGGATTTCCCTCGTAGTATTGTCGATCCGAATTCCATATGTACTCTGTTAGGATATGTTGGATACAGGGATGACAACATTTTACTTAGGAATGGATTGTAGCTTCTCTTTGATTCATGAATCGTATCCGTTGTAAATTTACCTTATATACTCTTGACATAAAATACCTAATTAAATGTGAAACATAGATTCTTAGAGAATTAGGACTTGGACCTGACTTAGAATGTATCGTAGGAACCTTGTCTTGTATGATAAACTTGACTGGCTAGAAATGAAAGGGGGTTATCACGTGTTGGAAATCTTGTATTGTTTTGATGAGATAACCCCAGAATCTTATCTTGTACTTGGAACTAGCCAGACTTGCTTGTCTTGTTTGCCCTCGTGTCAGAACCACTTTAGGAGTTGTTTGCATATCATGGCCATCTGCAGTATGGGATTTAAAACGACGAATCGGTTACTCGATTGTCGGACGACGAACCGGTTACTCGGTTGTCGGGGATGGGCAGTCGGCGTAGGACGGCGTCCATGGCGTAGAATAGCTGGGAGCGGGCATTGGACCGTGCTGCTATTCCCAGGACCGGGAGCTAGGATCCTACTGGAGCCGGACTTTGGTATCAGTAGTCTTGTACTTGTACGGACTTGTATGGATTGTTACTGGTACCCCGGGAGGTGGCATAGGACATCCTCAGAGTCTCCCTCTTGCCTTGTTCTTGTTTTGCATTGCATGGATAGTGGTTATTGTTAGATGATTGTTAGGAATTCTTGCTATTGACTCCACTTATACATATTCTCGCTTTATGCCTAGACTTGATATCATTGTATTCTCATGATGATTACCTGTTATTATTCTGTATTTGATACATGTCATATTTAATATGTTTTGCTTATCTATTGCTCAACATGTTGTTGACTTTGTTTCCTTGGTGTGCAGACACATCAGGTGATGCCTACCTCTACGAGGAGCAGGCAGGTGAGGAGATCCCAGAGGATCTCCAACCAGTCGAGGAGGCACGGGAGTGGCGTGCCGATGATGTAGAGTAGCGTCATCATTGCCCGGCATAGGAGAGAGTCACGGGGAATTAATCTTAGATTCTTTATTCTTTATTTTCCCTCGTTGGAGCTTTTTAAACTCATTGATTTGATTCCTTTTATTAGCCTTAGTTATTTGGGATGGCCAATGTAATAATTAACTTGATTCTAGATGTTTTATCTCTTTCTGTCAACTTTAATTATATATTGATGAGATATTATCCCCTGTTCAGATTTCCATGTCTATAGAGTTTTATGAACTCAGTATTTAATGAGTTGAAAAGAGGCATGAAATGTATAATCCTCACCGCAGACTATGATCCGTGGGCCCAAAGGAAAAAAATTTTAATTAGTCCTAAAAATTCACTCTCCGGATCCGGTTATTTCTTTAATCGGGTTCGGGGGACGTGACATGATGGTATCAGAGCAGTGGTTGGTTTCTCAGGGTAAAAATTGTAGAAACCATAGGACGCGTGTGAGGATTCCGTTAGTCAGTAGGTTGGTCTTTTAGTTTTGTCTTAGTATTGTGATGTTAGCTTGTGGGTACATTGGAATTAACTCTGAATATTTTACAGGACGATGGCTGGTAGACCCACCCGATCTAATAACGGACCACCGCCAGAGGGCAGTTCTTCTCAGAGTGGCCCAGAAAATCAATTTCATCAATTCATGGCAGCATTCATTCAATCTCAGAAGGATTTGGCTGAGCAGAGCCAGAAGCAGAACGAGGATCAGGCTGTCTTTCAAGCACAGATGCTTGAAGTGGTACAGAAAGTGGGCCAACCACAGGCTAAGGAGTATGATTTGAATGAGCTGGTTGAGAAATTCAGGAAGAGGTTTCCACCAGAGTTTCATGGCATTGAGGACCCCGCTGTGGCAGATGAGTGGGTGGTACAGATGGAGAAGATCTATGAGGTGTTCCGTTGCTCAGGGATTCAGCAGGTGCAGTTGGCAGCCCACATGTTCCGTGGGGCAGCAGAGAGATGGTGGAAGACCATCAAACACCCTTATGAGGCTATTGCTGAAGATGTAGCTTGGACGACCTTCACCGAGCAATTTCAGAAGAAGTTTATCCCGGAGCACTACAGGGATCAGAAGATGGAGGAGTTCGAGAGACTGGTACAGGGTGACTTGCCAGTGCAGGATTACGAGATTGCCTTCACCCAGCTATCTAGATTTGCTGAAAGTCTGATTCGTCCTGAATCAGAGAGAGTTCGGAGATTTATCAAGGGACTGCGGGCAGACATTAAGTTGCAAGTTCAGCGAAGCAGATTGACTGACTATGATGAAGTGGTCAAGGAAGCATACTGGGCAGAGGAGTCTCTGAAGGAGGTGATAGCACTAGAGCAGCAGAGGATTCTAGCACTGATTCCTCCTCCTAAGCCTCAAGGCTCTTCTTCTTCGCAGTATTATCAGCAGTCAGCACCTAAGAGGCCACGGTTTGAGCCAGCACCTAGGCAGCAGCAGCAGCGCCTTTCCTGCGTACATTGTGGAGGGAACCACTATGCCCGTGAGTGCAGGAAGCAATCAGGGGCTTGTTACCATTGTGGAGACCCAGGGCACAAGGTTCGTTTTTGCCCAGGGAAGACAGGAGTGGCAGCACCAGCATACCAGGCTCCGGCGCCTAGGGCACCATACCCTGCGCAACCCTTGAGACAGATGCCTCCGGCACAGGCTAGGCCACAGCAGCAGCAGCAGTAGCAGGTGATTGTTAGACCACCTCAACCTCCATATCAGCGCCCTCCAGTACCTCAGCAGCGGTATCAGCAAAGACCCCCGGCACCCAGATTCCAGGGTCGTGGTCAGAGGCCACCTCAGCAGCAGTATCACTAGCAGCGTCCCCAGCAGGCAGGGAGAGCTTATGCCTTGACACATGAGGAAGCGGAAGCTGCGGGGAATGTCATTGAAGGTACACTTTTAGTTTGTGGATTTGATGCCAAAGTTCTATTTGATCCTGGATCCACACACTCTTTTGTTGCACCAGCATTTGCACTTCGTTTGGGGGAGGATAAGGAGATACTACCCCTATGATTTAATGGTAGCTACCCCTGTAGGTAGACATGTACCTTGTAATGTAATCTTCCCTAGGTGTAGTATTCAGATTGGAGAGGCTAAGTTAACCGTCAGTTTGATCATCTTACTGATGGCGGAGTTCGATGTGATTCTTGGAATGGATTGGTTGGCAACTAACCGGGCAGTATTAGATTGCTTTAACAAGACTGTCAAGTTGCGGAATGCAGACCGTAGTGTTGAATTTACTGGAGCTGAAAAGCCTATTTCCACACGGTTGATTTCTGCATTGAAGGCAGAAAGGTTGATGAGGAGTGGTTGCGAAGGCCTCATCGCATTTATTGCGGAAGAGAAGGAGTCCAAGTCTGTTGAGGAGATTCCAGTGGTGCGAGAATTCCCGGATGTGTTTCCGGAGGAGATTCCTAGTTTGCCACCTCTTCGTGAGTTGGATTTCATGATAGAATTGCAGCCAGGGACAGCACCTATTTCGAAGGCCCCGTATAGGATGGCACCAGCAGAATTGAAGGAGTTGAAGACTCAGATTGGAGTCCTTCTGGATAAAGGTTTCATCAGACCCAGTGTTTCACCGTGGAGAGCTCCAGTGATTTTTGTGAAGAAAAAGGACGGGACTATGAGAATGTGCATAGATTACAGACAGTTGAATCAGGTCACTGTCAAGAACAAGTATCCGTTGCCAAGGATAGATGAGCTTTTTGATCAGTTGCAGGGAGCCCAATTCTTTTCGAAGATAGATCTGCGTTCCGGGTATCATCTGTTAGGAATTTTGTGTACTGCAATTTGATGGATGCATTATCATTTTAGCATCATTCGAATTTTCACACTTGCATTGATTTAGAAAATCTTGAAATCTTAATTTACTCATGCATTGTTTTAAATCTTGTAAATCATATGTTTCATGCATGTTTTGATTGGATGCATTTTAATTTGAAAAGAAGTTTTATAAATTAAGCTAGCCAATGGTTTTAAAAAGTTTCAAATCATTTTTGGCTTTGTATGTTTCATGATTTTAAGAGAACTTAGATTGAATTAAATCATGATTCTAAGCTTGATTTGATGGCCCAAAAGTCCCCACAAGAAATTACTTTAAAAAATACATTTTTGGGAAAACAGGACTTCCGTTATCTTGTGACATGAACAGTAACTTCACTATTCACTGTTCACTGTTCACTGTTCACTGTTCACTAGCCGTTTGAACAGTAACACTATTCATTGTTCACTATTCACTAGCCGTTTGAACAGTAATACTATTCACTGTTCACTAGCCGTTGGGCATTTTTTGGGTATAAAATGAAGCTCATTCCTTTGCCAATGTGTGCAACATCTAAGCCATCCTTGAGGTGTTTGGAGGCGAGAAAAAGGGGAATGAAGTAAGAGAGACCAAGGGGTCATTAGTAAAGCTAAAGCTTGGATCAATGAAGTTAAATCTCTAAGTAAGTTTTACTTTTATTAATCATATGTTATATGCTTTGTTTAAATTATTGGTAAATGATTTTTAGCATGATAACTATGATGTGTTGAATCCATCACTTCTCTTAATCTTTGATTTAAGTTGGATTGGATTCTTCACCCTTGATTTCAAACCAAGTTTGTTTTAAAACTTTATAAAATATGTTTTGTCAAATCCTTTGATTTCTTTTATAACATGTTTCATTTACTTGGTTGAATCATTTTGTTGTTTTCATTCTTTTAAACCTTAGTTAATCTTTTGTATTTGAAAACAACATTGCACATGCATCACATGTTTAGTCTTAAATAGTTTCATACAACTTGTGAACCTTTGATTTTTATATCATCAACAAGTTAGTATTTATACATGTGATTTGCATTTCACTTCAATCAAATCTTTTGTGCGCCTTAAACTTTTAAATGCATTAAGCATATATTGATTGGGCTTAATTTTAACTTGATTGAAGTTATCACACACACACATCATGAACATACACCTTTGCATTCATATAGTGTTTGTGTGAGTTAGTTTTTCAATTTCATATCCGCCTAATTAAGAGGCATTGTAATTGAGCTTAATTGTATTCTCTTTGAGTGTTTGTGTAGACACTTCTTTGAGAAGAAATCTTTTTATTGTAAAGGTTATTGCTTAGCCTAAGAAAAGCATTGTGTAAAGGTTATTGCTTAGCCTAGAAAAGCATCTTGTATAGGTTGTTGTTTAACCTAGAAAAACAACATTGTTAGGTTATTGCTTATCCTTGGAAAGCATATTGTAGAGGTTATTGCTTAGCCTTTTTCAAAAGCATAAATAGTGGAAATCCGGTGGGGTGTTGAGACACAAGCCGGTAGTGGATGTAGGCATTGAGGCCGAACCACTATAAATCATTGTGTAGTGGTGTTTGCTTTGTGGTGATTAATTTGTTTAAGCTTCCGCATATTGTATGTTAATCATCACATGTGACTAGTTGATTGTTAAAAAATTAAAATTGGTCATAATTAGTCATTAAGTGTAGATCACCCTATTCACCCCCCCTCTAGGGTTAGGATCCCGGACTTTCATCATCAATTACGAGTCAGGAATGAGGATATTCCTAAGACTGCATTTCGGACGAGATATGGTCATTTCGAGTTTCTCGTGATGCCTTTCGGATTGACCAATGCTCCAGCAGTGTATATGGCATTGATGAATAAGGTGTTTTCTCCTTTCTTGGATCAGTTTGTGGTAGTCTTCATTGATGATGTGTTGGTGTATTCAAAGACTAAGGAAGAGCATGAGTATCAATTGAGAACATCTTTGCAGCTTTTGAGGGAGAACCAGTTGTATGCCAAGTTGAACAAGTGTGAGTTTTGGTTGGAGCAAGTGGCATTTCTGGGTCACATTATCTCTAAGGAAGGGTTGACAGTGGATCCTAAGAAGATTGCAGCAGTTGTTAACCGGAGTAGCCCGAGGAATGTAGCGGAGATTCGCAGTTTCCTTGGATTGGCAGGCTATTACAGGAGGTTTGTGAATGGATTCTCTACTATAGCATCTCCTTTGACTAAGCTGACGAGGAAGGATATTCCGTTTGTATGGACGGAAGGGTGTGAAAGGAGTTTCCAAGAGTTGAAGACCAGATTGACTACATCACCCATACTTGCTTTACTCGCTGGAAGTGGAGGATTTGTGATTTTCACAGATGCATCAGGGGTTGGTTTGGGATGTGTTCTCATGCAGCATGACAAGGTGATAGCATATGGTTCGAGGCAATTGAAGGATCATGAGAAGAAATATGCTACACATGACTTGGAACTTGCAGCAGTGGTGTTTGTATTAAAGCTGTGGAGACATTATTTGTATGGTGAGAGATTTGAGGTGCATACAGATCACAAGAATTTGTAATACCTATTTACACAGGGTGATTTGAACAATAGGCAGAGAAGATGGATGGAGTACATAAAGGATTATGATTTTCCGATCAAGTACCATCCAGGGAAGGTGAATGCGGTAGCAAATGCTCTTAGCAGAAAGGCATCATTCAGTGGATGTATAATGCCTGAATGGAGATGGATGGAGCAGTTCAGAGACATCGATGTTGAAGTCTAGCCAGTTAATGAGAAAGTCCTGGTTGCTGCTATGGGAGTTTGGGAGCCAGAAATTGTTAACCGGATCAAGGAAGTTCAGAAAGATGATCCAGAGTTGCAGAGAATCATCGAGCATGTAGATGACAAGCTAGAATTCAGATTGATTGATGGAATTCTGTACTGCAAGGATAGGTTGTGTGTGCCTGATGTTCAAGACATCAAGTCTGAGTTGATGACAGATGCGCACCACACCAGATATTCTATTCACCCAGGGAGTACCAAGATGTATCAGAATCTGAAGAATCATTATTGGTGGGTGAAAATGAAGAAAGAGATTGCAGAGTTTGTATCAAGGTGTATGACTTGTCAGCAGATTAAGGCAGAGCATAAGAAGCCTCCTGGCTTACTTCACCCATTGGAGATTACACAATGGAAGTGGGAGAATATCACCATGGATTTCGTGTCAGGGTTGCCTAATACCAAGAAAGGCAACGATGCTATTTGGATGATTGTGGATAGATTGACAAAGTCAGCTCATTTCTTACCCTTCAAGACTGGTCAGTTTATGGACAAGATGACTAAGTTGTACAGGGACAATATAGTCAAGTTGCATGGAGTTCCTAAATCCATAGTATCCGATCGAGATACTAAGTTTGTCTCTCGGTTTTGGTCTACTTTTCAGTCATCTATGGGTACCCAGTTGAAGTTCAGTACATCTTACCACCCTCAGACAGATGGATAGTCAGAGCGTACCATTCAGACATTAGAAGATCTTCTCAGGGCATGTGTTTTGGATTTCAAGGAGAGTTGGGATGAATGTTTACCTCTATGTGAGTTTGCCTACAATAATAGTTTTCATTCCAGTATTGGTATGGCACCATTTGAGGCATTATATGGACGGAGATGCAGAACTCCAGCATGTTGGGAAGAAGTTGGAGTTAGGAGTTTTCATGGCCCCTTAGAGATTGTTGATTCTAGTGAGAAGGTCCGGATTGTGCAGATGAGAATGAAGGAATCCAGAGATCGTCAGAAGAGCTATGCAGACAAGAGGCGGAGACCTTTAGAATTTCAAGTTGGAGATATGGTGTTCCTGAAGGTTTCCCAGATGAGAGGTGTTGTCAGATTCGGTCAGAAAGGGAAGCTTGCCAAGAGGTTTGTGGGACCGTTTGAGATCCAAAGCAAGGTTGGAGACGTGGCCTATCGTTTGGTGCTACCGCCAGAGTTAGCGAGTGTGCACAACGTGTTCCATGTCTCGATGCTTCGGAAGTATATCCCAGATCCCGCACACGTGTTGCAGCACGAGCCACTTCAGCTTCAGGCAGATGTCACGTATGTAGAGCGACCATAGCAAATCATCGACACTAAGGAGGTAGTGTTGCGTACTAAGACCATTCAATGGGTTAAGGTACAGTGGGAGAACCACGGTTCAGAGGAAGCTACGTGAGAGCTGAAGGATCAGATGCAGAAGGCGTACCCCTATCTTTTTCCAGATGAGGTATGTTTAGGCATTTGGGGGACCAAATGTTCTTTTTATTTGTGAGAGATGTAAGGTCTGTGACCTTACTAGGTCAGTTTGGGCCCAATATCTAACCTGACCCGTTTAAATGCATATTTATTTTAATTAATTGTATTTTAGATATTTAAGTGGCTTTAGATTTTGAGCGAGTTTCTTTTAGTATTAGAATAGTATCTGCGAAGTTTCGTGCGATTCGGAGTTCGTTTGATCATAGTAAGGGGGGGGGGTTTGCAATTTAGGGAAAATTGAGTGTTTTCCGAAATATTCCAAACGCCATGATTTTTGGGTTCTTTGGAAAGATCTCGTCGAATAGATCAGTTTTGCCCCTTGACTCGTCGCGATCAGATGATCAGAAGACCTTCAAGTGGCCCATTCTTTACCTGGCCCACTTAAGGGGTAATTAAGTCTTTTTCCCCTCCCTCTTCTTCTTAATCGATGCCAACCCTAATCTCTTATTCTATTCTCTGCAACGAAGAACAAAAGGCAGCCAGTTTATTCTTCTTCCTTCCTCAAGCCAGAACTTCACCCAAGAAAGCTTCTTTCGAAGATCTGATCCGGTAGATTTCAATCTCTTCCTCCCCTCTTTCTTCCGGTACAACTTTGGGTAAGCTTCCTCTCTATTTCATATTTTCTTTAATCTTCCTTTTGGTTAGATTTAGGTTAGATCTGAATTATTTTCATTCCATTGTTATTCCTGGTATGTTAGGTTTCGTTCTGTCGGGTTAGATTTGTGATTTGGGGGTAGAAAGGTTTCTCCTCGAAAGTCACCCATTTCTGATATTTCTTCCGGTTGAGGCAAGTAGATTCGCAATTTCATATTAAACATGCTTGTTGTTATATTTGACTGTTGTTACACATTCTGTAGATTAACCCTTTTAATTCCAAGCATGTTCCTGTTTAATTTGAGAAATGTATATTAGGTTAGAATCTTGTAA
Source organism: Camphora micrantha (assembly GCA_003546025.1). Taxonomy (NCBI): domain Eukaryota; kingdom Viridiplantae; phylum Streptophyta; class Magnoliopsida; order Laurales; family Lauraceae; genus Camphora; species Camphora micrantha. The sequence continues at coordinate 15,267,396 of QPKB01000004.1, read as the reverse complement.
TTGAATGGAATTGGTAAAAATTGGGGGTAATTGAATGCATTGTGTGGAATGAGGTTGGAATGGAGTTTTAGAGAGAGCAGGAGGCTCTTCTGATGTAGAAATGGCCTCTGGAAAGGCCTAAAAAGGTAAGGAGACAGATTGGACTCGGAACAGTTCAGAAAAACCATCTGAACTCGCTTTTCCAGTGCAGGCCGGTCGACCGCGGCTTTGGCCGGTCTTGGGGATTAAATCAGCAACTTGGGGATTAATCTCCTCAGAATTAGAATCAAAATTAGAATCGCTAGCAATTTTCTTGAATAATTCTTTGAAGGCTCTCAAAGCAATACTTTTGGATTTTGATTTTCCATTAGTCTTCAGGTTTGCTTGAAATTCTGAAAGTTGCCAACTAATTCATCAGCTTTGAGAATATTCAGGTTTTTATTCTCTTAAATGGCCACAACCTTTGCATCAAACCTTTTTGGAAGAGGCCGCAGAATCTCTGTCACAATTCTATTTTTAGGAATTGGCTCTCCCAAAGTAAATGTATCATTTACAATTGTATTTAGCTTCGAATAAAACTCATCAAAAGTTTCATCATCTTCCATCTTTATGGTTTCGAAGGCTGTATACAATTTCTGAAGTTTCAACTGTTTGAGAGTGTCAGTCCCTTCATGCACAGTCTGCAGAATATCCCAAGCTTCTTTTGCAGTAGTGCATGTAGAAATTTTATGAAACTCAGACATGCTAACTCCATTATAAATAGCATTCAAAGCCCTAGAGTTGCAAGTGGCTGCCAATTCTTCATCCTTTGTCTATTGTTCTTCATATTTAAAACTGGTTATCCCATCAGTTGTGACAGTGGGCAAGGAATAGCCTTTCACAATAGATTTCCATACTTTCAGATCTTTGGCTTTTACAAAGGCAACCATTATAGCTTTCCAATAAGCATAATTAGAACCATCCAGCAGAGGAGGCTTATTGGTGGAAATGCCCTCACGGTGGTTATCCATTCTAGAAAAATATGGGTCAACACAGTAAAATACCGCGCAACCCGCTTTGATACCAATTGAAAGTCTCTTTTTTTTTTTTTGGGGTGGGGGTGGGGGGCGGGGGGAAGGGAGTGGGGGACTACCAAAATGGATTATTAATTCTAATTTAACCAATCAATGCAACGAAAATAACCAATCAGACAATATAGAACTAGTTATCTACCAATCACATACTACAAGAAAGCAAACACAATATTTAGCGTGTAAACCCTATCTAGGGAGAAAAATCACGAATTAAAAATCAAGAGTTCACGAACAGTCACAAGATATAGTCACAAGCTCATTTACCTCAGTCTATACCTCGACCTAAGGAGTGTAGTTGTTCTTGCAAAGAATCCATTGACACGACATCCACTGTGTCCCGTTCTCCTTACTTGATATCCCCGCACCCTGCCAGTCAAGATGAACTATCTTCTACAAGAAAGGTAGAAGCAGCAATGACCTTCTAGAGCTGCCCTTCAGAACGATCTCTCAATGGCTCTAGAGAACAATCTCTCTAAGATATCTCTGACTCAGATTAATGAGAGTGGTGGTAGTCTCTAGGGTTGAGAGAAACACCCTATATATAGCCCCAAATTCGTGCCTTAGACTTAGTGCACAAGTAAGACTCAAATTGGAAAAATTGCCTCAAAGGAAACACTTCTAAAATCAGAACAAGAGATCCCGAAATTCTCTTGATACGTTAACTCTTGATACCAACACGTGTATCTCAAGGAGTACGATAACTTCCATAAAAGACTTGGACTCATTCGGCGAGAATTGGATCAAATGACTCTTCATTTGACTCAAATTGAAATGAGTAAGGAGGTGGAGGGCTTAATTGCAAACTTGTGCTTATATAAGCTTGAGATGAGCTTCAATGAGCTCATCCACTCATTCCATCTCAAGCAAACCCTAGGCACTTCTTCTTCTCCTTTTCTCTTCTTCCTTCCTTTCCTTCATTTAGAGTGTGAAGATAGGAAGCTTTGCAAGTACTTTTGAAAGAGAAGTGGATCTACTTCATCTTCTCCATCTTCTCCTTTGATTTCTTTGAAGTTAAAGCTTGAGAGAAGGCTCAAAACTTCTTTTCATAAAGCTTCAAGTAAGTAACTTGAACTCCTTGTAGAGTTTTCAAGTTAATTAAGTGAGTTGGATTGATTTGTAACACAAACAACTCATAGAGGCTCTGTTTTGAATTGATATTGATTTAGGTTGAGAAAGAAAAATATTTTGAATTGGGGATTTTAATTTCAAGACAAGCTAAGTAAAGAGGGGTTCTTGTTAATTATCTCCAACAAAGCAAGTATAATCAATTCTTATAGTATATGCTTGTAATTGTTCATAAATGTGGTTTTATGAACAATTTCCTTTTGTTTTAGAATTTTATTTCATGAGAAATGATTATAGTATGATGATTAAATTATTTGTGGAGTGTTAGAGACTCAAATTATGTTTAAATGGCCTTTGGAAAGACTTAGAAGTAAGTAGAAAAGGTGGGAAATTAAATAGTGCAGAAACAGGATTTTTCAGGTTCTGTTCTGAAAATTCTACACTGGAACGTTCGAACTCTTGGCTGAACGTTCGAACTCTTGTCTGAACTTTCGAACTCTTGACCTGAACGTTCGAACTCTTGTTTGAACTTTCGAACTCTTGGCCTTAACGTTTGAACTCTTGATCTTGCTGGTTTTTGGCTCTAAGCATTCTGTACTCGAACGTTCAAACTCTTGGCATGAACGTTCAAACTCTTGCCTGAACGTTCGAACTCTTGACCATTAAACTTGGCAGATTTTCAAACGGCTATAACTTTTTGTTCGTACGTCGGATTTTATAATTCTATTTACCGTTGGAAAGCTCTTGGAACGTAGAAACTAACGGTCTATAGTCCCGATTAATTGGAAGACTCAAAATGAGTCCGTACTGAGGTAATTCTATTTGAATCAAAAACTATTTTCTTGCATGTAAATAGGTATATACCTTAGTCTTGAGGCTAAACAATATGATATTCATCGAAAATTGTGTTATCTAAACCTTCATAAGTGTTAGCTAAGGTTAACGAATGGACAAACTACTATTAAAGTGATGTTCATCGAGAATAACACGTACGCTCAATAACGAGCTTTTCACCCATTTGTTTGATTTAGAAATTTGATTACAAACTTGAATAGAATTAATAGATTTGATGTAATTCCCGAGTCTGGCACTATATAGTAATTTCTTAAGCTCGTTACTGAGCTGAACTGAATAATACAATGAATGAATGAAAGAATAAATAGTTATTAAAGGTAACAATGAAATGAATAATCCTAGTGCAGTAGATGGATGGGGTGTTATGGAGCTCCGTGGTGATGCCAATGATCTATGATCAAGACGCTGGTAGATCCCACATATATTAGACTGAAAAGTCATTGAATGATAAGCCACCTAATAATGAGTACCCACTGCAAATCAATGAAATGAATGAATATAATTAAATGCTTCCCTTTTAGAAGAATTGAATGAAACAACTGCTATTGTAGTTGCCATCTAGTAATTGATATTACTTGACTCCACTGGATTCTAATGTACAGGTTATAGAATTGTTTAATGGTTAAATTGAATTGGGTTATTATGAATGATAGCATGTACTATCAAAGATCTATTTATACATTGTTGAACCATCGTGTTCACAGTGTTATTGATGACATTACAAGCCAATTGCCCGTCCCGGTCACGCAGAGGCCGTTCCGCCAGCGGAGGAGGCCAATCCGATTTCTACAGGAGGTCTAATTAAATGGACATAGATCGGAGGGCGATTGAGCTGGAACATTCATGTACGGCCATTATATTGATATTACACTGAGGCATATTAGGTCTAATTCAACTTGAAAACAGAGCAACCTATCAAATTAATTAGAAGGCCTACCTCTGCTGGGCATCTGGGGACAGGATTGGTTGGCTCGAATAATCATCCTACCTACTTTAGCATGACTAGTTTTCACTATTCAAAATAAATACAAAGCCAATATATTGGTTCAATCCATTCGGATGGATGTCAAACTCCGGATCAATAACTATTAAGGAGGTTTTTTGTTTTATAGTTCGCCCAGATAGACCATAAGCTAGGCCCTACTTAGGTGTTTTGGTTTGCTTCATGCTCACTTTATTGTGAGCACTAGTGCTTCACAAAGGAAATCTTGATGGTAGGAAATTCTGTCAAGTTGTTAATTGAGAGTCTCCTCCTTTTGATGAAGGATTGAGTTAAATATGTAAAAAACCTAGTCAAATCACCTCATTTTGAGGAGCTGAATGCATTTTAGACCATTTGATTTTAAATAATTGATGTTTGTTTTTAGATAATTGATGTTTGTTTTTAGATAATTAGTGCTTGTGGTTTAAAGTTGGCCATTTAAAAAATCATTGAGATGCAATTTGAGACTAATATTTGATCTTTTACAGACGACGTTTGGACTTTAAATTATGTAATATGCAAGATTTTTTTTTTCTTATTATAATATTTTTCTTGCATATTTAGATTTATTGGTTTAAATTTTCTTAAATAAATATATATTCAAATTTATAAGTATTTGATATATTTTAAAATATTTTTTTTAAATGACTCTTCCTAGTCATCGCATTGACTCTCTCCAAGCGAAATTTTAGAGTTAGGGGTCGTTTGTCTACACCCATTTACATATGTAAATGGTGAATATGCGTAATATTTACGCATCAGTAATGTTTGTCTACAAGAATTTACGCATCTTGTGTGTAAATCAAATGTGTAAATGGTGTGAAAATGAGCTCATTTTCATACCAAGAATTGAACACCTGTTGAGGTGGGAAAAGAGAATACCAAAAGCACATTTGATTTTAAAGAATACCCGTTGGAGGCGGACGGTTTGGTTTTGGTTAGTTTCCGTCAAAGAGGTTCTGGGTTCGAAACCCCCTCCTAACGCATTTAGAAAAATAATAATAAAAGAGGCATTTCCATCAAAGAGGTTCTGGGTTCATAATAAAAGATGTATAAAGACTGATGAAACCTATGAATGAAAATCCTCCTTTCATCTTATCCCCTTTTATGAAGGTAACCTCTCTATTTCTCTCTATTGCCTTGCTACCAAAAAAAAAATACCTTACTAAAATCTATCTACTCTGCAGGTTATTCTTTTAGAATTTGATTCTCTATCTTCTCTTCTCCTTTTAGGTTTCTTCCAATGTCTTAATGATTTTTCTAAAATTATTTATTATTGTATTACTTTAAAAATATTTAAATATGTATAAATGAATGTAAGAGAAAAGGAAGAATGTATATTATAGAGCATTATGGTATCATTACAAAATAATATATAAATGCAATTTTATCTAACCATAATAAATTTGTGTTACTTTTAATATAATTGAACTTAGCAATAAAATACTCATTTTAAGAACTTTCTATAATTGATTAATATTGGCATAAAGCCGGTGAGATGCATGGGTAAAGTTTTATGCAAATTGAATAATGAATTAAGATAATATTGAACTAAAGATTAATTAATAGAAATATTAATAATAATCCTATTTTTCTTAACCATCAGACTATTAACTCTTATTTCCTTAAGCAAACATGTTGGAATGCATTTTTTAAAATGTGATCATTGATAGAAATATCTATTTTTGAAAAGTATATTTCATGTTTTTAAGGATTTAAAATGTAAATGAAAATTTTGATATAAACCAGACCTTTTTTTGTCTCATTTTCATATCATTATAGTAGAATATAATTTAATGATTAATAAGTATCAGTTACAAAATCGTTTAATACATATACACATATCATTGAAACAAACATAAAAAAATGAATCACATATGTAAATGATGCGAAAATGGTGTTATTAGACAAACGTTGTAAAAAGAAACACATGTGTAAACGTTACATACTTAAAATTTGAATATTCATCTTTTACATATGTAAATTGTATTTACATATCCCACGTGTAAAAGACAAACGACCCCTTAGACTAGCTGAGTCTAAGTCACAAGTTTTCCAACCTTACAATAATTATGCATTGAACAATTTGAACAGTGGTGGAGCCACATAATGCCGAGCCCCCCCTCAGTTTCTTTCTTCTCTTTAAAAATGAGGAAGGATATATAAAATCTCAAATGGGCTTTTTTTGAACTTATCCATTCGCCCCTCCTCAACTTTCTTTCTTTTTTCTTTTTTTTTTTTTCTTTTGAACCCTCATCAACTCTCTTGTTTCTTTTCTTTTCTTTGTATGGTAAATAATACAGCTTTTAGAGCATTGTATGATTTATCCTATCCGTCACTTTGACCAAGCCTCCCAAGTATGTTTCTTACTTAATTACTTTTTCATCCCTTTTCTACAACAGCAAATCAAAATACTTTGATTCCTCTTACTAAGGCCTCTCTTTCTTATTCCTCAAATAAGATATGTGTGTATTCTTTGTCTTTTTTCCTTTTTTTCTTTTTAAGTTTCTTTTTATTGACCCTATAATCCAAATTCGATCTCTCAAGTTTGAAACTCATAATTAGTAGGTTTTTTATTTGCATTTACTTCTTTCAAATAAATGGTTTGCAACATACTTTTGAATGTTCAATATGAAAAGTAAAAGAAAAAGTAACAGAGGACCAATGTAGAAAAAGATGTGGCACACATGATTCGCACATCGTTTTCTCTTTTATTTGTTATTTGCAATGAGTTTGTTGCTCTCCGCCACTCATAAAATTGAGTTTGTGTCCTAATATTAATCATGCTACATGTCATATGATCGCACCATAATTAAGTAAACACTGGATGGAAAGTTTTAACACATCTCTCTGATTAAATTCATTATAAGTTACTATGTTTTTTCAACATTGATGGTTATTGCGTCCATAGCTCTCAGTTGGCTAGCTCAGCTGGTTAGAAGTGTGAGTGAGAGTGCGTGACATTAAGTGGACAGTATAATAAAAACACTAATGGTTATGCTTGTCATTACAAGCAACAAATGTGTCCGAGTAACTCACAAGATTAGATTGGTCTCATTGTAATTACCAAGCACCAGATGAATCCTAATCATAATTATCTTTATTTGGTGAGCCTCATCATGATTACCAACATATACAGACTCCTTGTTGATTACTAACATTAGGTCAAATGATCATAATACTTGTATTACTCCTTTCTTATATTTCAGGCGAGGGCTGAATTCCAACCAAATGTTAACAAGCCCAACTAAATGTCTTGTAGTGATATAATGTTATTCCCACACAAAGAAACCCTCTGATTTACAGTACAATGGAGTTGTAAACTGCTTTTGTTTTTTTCATTTTTCATTTTTTTCTTTTCAAACATCTTTATATCACTTCCAAGAAAGCTACACTCATATCACATCATGATTGTCCCATGTGATTACAGATTGAAGCAAAGATCTCACTTCAACTTCTTATAGAAAAACTCAGAAGCTGAAGGATTTACCTTCACCATTTCTTTCATCAACTATAGATACATCGAAGGTGATTTTTAAATTTATGGTAACTGCCACTCAACAAGAATCCACAACCATTTGGGTAACTGTTGATGGGTCAGGCCCAAATGTCTCGATTCATAATGACGGGTCAGGTCTAAGAGATTCAGTTCATGATGGTGGGTCAGGTCTAAAGTGACCCAAGGCCGTGTTGAGCCCAGGTCCAAATCCATTCGTCATGGGTCGGGTCCTGGTCCGAATCCATGAAGTGACGAAGTCAGCGCGTCGTTTCCTTCTACCTGCTTTTACCAAGTCCTGCGGAGGGGATCCTATATGCCTCGTCTGTTGAGGGCGGTTCGGAGGCTCCGCCAAAATGAAGCATCCGCTGCTGAAGAGTCGTCCCCATCTGTTAGGGAACGACTATAAAACACAGAGCCCCACCGGCACTGAGGGGCAAGCAATTGATATCAGTACTCTGCAGATCTCATCAATATTCTCTAAGTCTGTAATCTCCGCATACTTGAGAAGTAAAATCATCATTTTAAAGTGGACGTAGGTCACACTGACCGAACTACTATAAACCCTCTCTCTCTTTCTCTCTCTCTATTTTCACATTAATTACTCTATACTTGACCGGTGGTGCCCGAAACCTATTTTTGGCATCATCAGTTTGGCGCCGTCTGTGGGAACGACAAAATTCTCACTTCATAACACTTCATTTTCGAAAGCTATGGTGACCACCACCAGATCGACGAGGCGACAAGAGAACAATTCCAGGCGAGAGGGAGAGGACAATCCTCCACCAAATAATCCTCCTCCAAACGCTACCGCTCCAGATCTCACTCCTCAACAGATGTTGGCGACAATGCAGCAGCTGGTAATCCAAAACCAGTAGATCCTACAGCTCATGCTTGCGGGGCAAGGAGTGCAAGGAGGAGCGCAAACTGGAGGAGCACCGCAAGGAGGACCTCGCCAGGGAGCTCCTCGCAGGGGAGCGCCTCGCCCGGGAGGCCATCCACATGGCGCCCAAGGCCTGGGCGCCCAACCACATGGCGCCCAGGGGCTGGGCGCCCATCAACATGGGGCCCAAGGCCTGGGCGCCCATCCCCCTGGCACCGGCGGCCAGGGAGTTCCTCATAATCCCTCTCTCGGAGTGCTATTGGTCGACCCTCAAGGTCGCGCCCATCACGAAGTTCCTCCGCCCCATGGTGGAGCCCAAGTTGGAGGTCCCCCACCTCCAGGTGGAGCGAATCATGGTGGGCTTCCACCTCCTCCCTCTATTTCTAATAGGGAAGAACCTCATTTCCAAGAGGAGGAGGACGAAAACCAAAGCATTGAAGTGGTAGTCATTTCTACGATCGATCCAGAGAACCCGGCAATCACTGGGAGGAAAAGATCAGAGAAATGCAGAATCAACTAGGTGATGTCTACAACGCCATAAAGGCGCAGGCACCAGAAACAGTAGATTACCTAGTCGGGTGAACAGATACACCGTTCAAGCCCGACGTGGTGAACTACCCGCTCCCTCGGAAGTTCAAGATGCCATCCGTGGAGACCTTCGATGGAAGGAAGGATCCATTGGACCACCTTGAGACGTACAAAACCAAAATGCAATTGCATAATATTCCGGACGAGATAATGTGCAGGGCGTTCCCAACTACGTTGAAGGGTTCTGCTCGGCAATGGTTTGCCAACCTCGCCCCATCCTCCATCGCCACTTTTGGAGAGTTGAGCAAATCGTTCGTCTCGCACTTTATCGGAGGACGCCGCCACCAGAAGCCTGCCACACACCTGCTCAGCATAAAGCAGGATAAGAATGAGAGTCTCAGGAGCTACCTTACTCGTTTTAACGATGAGGTACTCCAAGTCGAAGAGCCCGACGACAAGGTCTCCATGACAGCCTTCCTGGGAGGCCTTCGCTCGTCAAGCTTCCTCTTCTCGGTGATGAAGCGCCCGCCAAAAAGCTTTCCAGAGCTGCTGGCAAAAACCCAGAAATACATGAATGCTGAAGACATCACGAGGGCAAGGCGGGGAGAGTCCTCCAGACCAGAAGGCAAGGGGAAGGAGCGGGACAGAGACGACAGGAAAGAAAACAGCAATAAGCAGAGCAGGACAGAGAGGATACATGTCAAAGAAAGACTCGAACCAGCTCCTCAGAGGGACAGACAAGTCTTCACCCCTCTCAATGCCGCAGTCGGACACATCTTATTTCAAATTCAAGATGATCCCACTGTAAAATGGCTAGAAAAGATAAAGTCTCCCCCAAACCGCAGAAATCTGAACAAATACTGTCGCTTTCATCGCGACCATGGCCATGACACCGACGACTGCTTTGAACTCAAGAAGCAGATTGAAGATCTCATTCAGCGTGACCACCTGCGCCAGTATGTTGCTGGTAGGGGGCAAGCACTGCCACCACCCCCACCTCGCAATCTGGAGGACCAGCAGCCAATCGGGGAGATCCGAACCATTTCGGGAGGAATGGCAGAATCACTCTCGACCATGAAGGCCCACGTCAGAAAAGCAAGGCATCCTGATGAGGCACGCCCGTCCAAGGCGCCTAGGCTGGGCGCTAACGAAGTCATATCCTTTTCAGATAAGGATTTAGAAGGGATCCAGCACCCCCATGATGACCTTCTGGTGCTCACAATGACCGTCGCCAATTTTCAGGTACATAGAATCTTGGTAGACTGTGGTAGCTCTGTAGATATCCTGTTTGCAGAAGCTTATGATAAGCTGAAACTGGGCCGGGAAAGGCTACAGCCTGTCAAATCCCCCCTCATCGGCTTTTCAGGAGAGAAAGTGTATCCCTTAGGGGCAATCACAGTTCCAATCACTGCTGGGGCGGCACCCCAGAGTTCCACTACCATGGTCAACTTCCTGGTGATAGATTGCCCTTCAGCATATAACATCATGATGGGACGGCCCACTCTTAATGCATTAAAAGCCATCCTTTCCACTTACCATCTCATCCTCCGATTCCCAACCCCGAATGGAATCGGGGAAGTAAGGGGGGACCAGGTAGCAGCAAGAGAATGCTACGTCTCCTCAATGAAGGCCAAGAAAACGCAGGAGGCGTTGCAGGTTGAAGTCTTAGACCCGAGAGACGAGGCCACTACAGAAAGGAGAGAACCAGTTGAAGCACTCACCCCTGTAGTCTTAAATGAAGACCTCCCTGATAGAAGAGTATACATTGGCTCTTCTCTTCTTGAAGATCTGGTCCGCCGCTTGACCAACTTTCTGAAGAATAACGCGGATATCTTCCCATGGTCACATGCGGATCTTGAAGGGATTGATCCTGAAGTCACCACTCACCGCCTCAATGTCGACCCTCGCCACAAGCCTATCCGACAAAAGCTAAGGGGCGCCTCCACTGAAAGGGCCCAAGCAATGGACAAGGAGGTCGGGAAGCTAATAGAAAATGGAGCTGTCAGGGAGGTAGCATACCCTGAATGGCTCTCGAATGTCGTGATGGTGACAAAGGCGAATGGGAAGTGGCGCCTATGCATCGACTTCACTGATCTTAACAAGGCATGCCCAAAGGACTGTTTCCCGTTGCCTAAGATTGATCTCCTCATCGACGCCACAGCAGGACATGAACTCCTCTCCTTCCTGGATGCTTATTCTGGATACAACCAGATCAGCATGCACCCCCCAGATCAAGAGAAAACGTCGTTCATCACCCCGAAGGGAACCTATTACTACAGGGTCATATCTTTCGGGTTGAAAAATGCAGGTGCAACCTACCAACGCCTAGTGAACAAAATGTTTCAGTCACAGATCGGGCGGACCATGGAGGTTTATGTGGACGACATGTTGGTGAAGAGCCTCGCCGCCGTAGATCACATCGACCATCTCCAAGAAACTTTCAGTGTTCTCAGGCTCTATCGCATGAAGTTGAATCCTGAGAAGTGTGCCTTCGGTGTGGGGTCGGGGAAATTCTTGGGCTTCATGGTTGACCAGAGGGGAATAGAGGCAAACTTCGATAAAATCAAGGCTATACTGGATATGAGGTCGCCCACTTCTACCAATGAGCTGCAGCGCCTCAACGGAAGGATCGAAGCACTTAACAGATTTGTTTCTAAGTCTGCAGACAAGTGCATCCCTTTTTTCAAAATCCTCAGGAAAACTTTCGAGTGGGGACCCAAGGCTGAGGAGGCTGAGAACACTGAAAGTTTCTCATATCCTGAGAAAGTGTATCCCTTAGGGGCAATCACACTTAAAGCATACTTGGCCGCTCCCCCTCTTCTTTCACATGCTGCACCTGGCGAGGTGTTATATTTGTATCTCTCCGCTTCTCCCTCAGCAGTCAGTTCTGTCCTCATCAGAAATCATGATGGAGTGCAAAAGCCCATCTATTATGTAAGCAGAGCATACCGAAGGGCAGAGCCCAGATATTCAGAGTTGGAAAAACTGACGCTCGCCCTCATATCAGCGGCAAGACGGCTACGACATTATTTTCAAAGCCATACAATTGTTGTAGTTACTGATCAGCCTCTGAAGAGAGTACTCGGAAAGCCAGATGTATCCGGGAGACTCGTCAAATGGGCAGTTGAACTAGGCGAGTTCGATGTCCAGTACCAGCCAAGGGCCGCCATCAAAGCACAAGTTTTGGCCGATTTTGTGGCCGAATTTACACATGCTGAAGGAGAGCCAAATCCGTCCACCAAAGACATCCAAATAGGCGCCCAGGCCTCTCCCCCGGGCGCCCAGGCCTCTCCTCCAAGCACCCAAGCTCCTCTGGGCGCCCGGGACCAAGCCTCTCCTATGGGCGCCCAGGGCAGTCTGGGCGCCCCGGCCTCTCCCATGGGCGCCCAGGCCTCCCCCATGGGCGCCCAGGGCAGTCTGGGCGCCCAGGCCACTCCGTTGGGCGCCCAGTCCTCTTCCCCGGACGGAGAGGAACCTCTTCCAGACTCCCAGCCTCTTCCAAGCATCGAGCCTCTTCCAGGTACCGAGATTTCAACACTGCCAGTATGGAAGCTCTATGTCGATGGCTCCACGACCAGCATTGGAGGTGGAGCAGGTCTCGTTTTAATAAGCCCTGATGGCACACCCCTCAAGTATGCGGTAAAGTTCCACTTCACTGCTTCTAACAATGAAACCGAGTATGAGGCTCTCCTCTCTGGTTTAAAATTGGCGCTCGAAATGAACGCCCGATGCCTCATCGCCTACAGTGACTCTCAGCTAATAGTTAATCAAGTAAAGGGCGAGTTCGAGGCAAAGGAAACAAGAATGCAGGGTTATCTCAGTATGGTGAAAAACTTGATCCCGCGATTCCAGCACTTCCAAATCTGTCATATCCCTCGGGAGAATAACATTGCTGCCGATGCACTTGCCAGGCTCGCCTCATCCCTAGAGACCCCATCAGGCGAACCAGCATTCTTGGGGCACCAGTTCGAACCAAGCAAGGTGGATGAGAGTACTGCAAACATCAACTGTGCTACAGCTGAAACGAACTGGATGACCCCGATAAAGGCATATCTTCAAGAGGGTACACTCCCGAAAGACCCCCTTGAGGCAAGAAAGATGAGGATGAGAGCTTCCAAGTTCACCCTCTTGCAAGACATCCTGTACAAGAAGGGCTACTCTTTACCATTGTTGAGGTGCCTCTCTCCTGAAGAAGCTGATTACGCCCTGAGGGAAATCCATGAAGGAATTTGTGGGAACCACTCCGGCGGACGCTCCCTTGCCCAAAAAACACTTAGGCAAGGTTTCTTTTGGCCCAGCATGCTAGCAGACGCCAAAGAATTTGCTAGAAAATGTGACAAATGCCAACGCTTCGCCACTGTGCCAAGACAGCCCCCGGAGGAACTCACAACTATCATGAGCCCATGGCCTTTCTCCAAATGGGGAATTGACATCCTAGGCCCCCTTCCTCTAGGTAAAGGACAATGCAAGTTTGTAGTGGTCGCCATCGACTATTTTACAAAGTGGGCGGAGGCGGAACCCTTGGCGAGAATCACAGACTCCAAAGTAAAAGACTTTGTCTGGAAAAACATTGTCTGCCGCTTTGGGATCCCTCACACCATTGTCAGTGACAATGCAAAATAGTTCGACAATAAACTCTTCAATTCATTTTGTTCTGACCTTCAGATAAAGCATCCTCACTCTAGCCCGGCGCATCTACAGGCAAACGGGCAAGCAGAGGTCAGAGTGAGAACAGTCCTTCGTAACATAAAGACAAGGCTCGAAAGGGCGAAGGGTCTTTGGGTCGACGAGCTTCCGGGAGTATTGTGGGCCTATCGGACTACGCCAAGAGCTCCTATTGGGGAAACCCCTTTCTCCCTCACTTTTGGGACCGAAGCAGTCATCCCTGTTGAGATAGGGGTCCATTCTCTCAGAATCCAGCACCACGATCCCATCATCAATGAAGAAGGACTTCGCATCAACCTCGATTTGATGGAAGAAACAAGGGAGATGGCCAACGTCCGCAATGCAGAATACAAGCGAAGGATGGCAAAATACTATAACTCAAAAGTGAAGCCCCGTTCCTTCCAACCAGGAGATTTGGTCCTTAAGAAGGTAATATTCGCCACGAAGGATTCTGGCGAAGGCAAACTGGGACCGAATTGGGAAGGTCCATACCTCATAATAGAGGTGGTAAGACCAGGTACTTACAAAATCCAGAATTCTGAAGGGAAGGCCCTACCTCATCCGTGGAATGCGGAACAGCTAAAAAGGTACTACCAGTAACACTTGAAGGGGAAAGAAGCAGTGAGAATGGGGAATTTAATTGTTTAAATTTTTTCAGCACTTTTGCAAAATGTTCTGTGATAATGGGCATCAAATAAATGAAGATTTTATTTTATTTATTCCAACAGTTAGGCCACAAAATTGCCTTCTCAAAAAAAAAAAAGAGAAAGAAAGAGAGAAAAATCTATGTGTAACGAAACATATAAAAGTCTCCTATATCCTAATCACTCTCACTGCACCCCTCCTCGTCCTCGCCATCCTCATCATCCTCCTCACTATCCCATGCGTCAGTAGAACCTCCATCATCCTCATCAGGCGCCTCGGTTGGCACGAAGCCTGAAAGGTCGAGGTCAGGGAAAGCAGCAGAAATCTTCCCTCGAAGCTCCTCGTAGCCATCAATGAAGGCATCAGCAAGGCCATCCGATAACTCCTTCTCAGCCTGAGAAGCTCTGTCATGCACTGCCTTTATCTCTGTCGCCATAACACTCTCTCTGAACAACGCCCTCTCGCGGGTCTGTCCAAGCTCAGCCTCACTGAGCGAAGCCCTCTCGCGGGCCTTCTCAAGCTCAACCTCACTAAGCGAAGCCCTTTCGCGGGCCTTCTTCAGCTCAGCCTCTGCCCGGGTCGCCCTCTCGAAAGCTCAGACTCTGCCCCGGTCGCCCTCTCGCGGGATGCTAAGAGCTCAGTCTCGAGCCTAATGGTCCTCTCACGGGCTGCCACGAGGTCAGTCTCGGAGGCTCCTCTAGCGGCTTCAAGAGCCGCAATCTCCCTTCGAGCTGCGGAGAGCTCCTGTTGCATGCTATCATTTTCCTGCTTCAGTTGAGTGTTGTGATGGGCCCTCAACAGCAAGCAGATGGATGCAGTAGAAGCCTGGAGCAATAAGAGACACAAAATGAGAATACAAAAAAAAAATGAAAGTATGGAGATATGGTAAACCTGAGCCAAGCCCTCTAAGAATGTATCGATAACTCTTTGGGTACCCAAAGCGTTGATCTGTGTGACCTCAGGAGGAAACACAAATCGCCCGAGTTTCTCCCGAATCACCTGCGGATTGCCCAGCATAGGGCCAGCCCTAGTCGGTACCCCTGCAGAAGCTCCCGAGCGTGGGGGACACGACTGAGCGGCAGAAGGTACCGCCGAAGAAAGAGGCTCCGAAGCAGCAATCGTGGCTGAAGAGCTCGCTGGCGGAGGAGACGCTGCAGGAGAGGCTACCCGATGGGACGGCTGTGCCTCTGCTGGAGGGGTGGATGCGAGAGAGCTCGCCCTGAAAGTCACCGATGGAGAGCTCCCCCCTGAGGTACTCTCTACCCTCGCCGCCTTGGAGGGAGGGGCACTTCTACCCGAAGGGCCAGAAGGAGGGGTACTCCTGCTAGAAAGGCGAGCCCCGATCGCCCCCTATCTACTGCTGCAGAAGAAAAACTGTTACATAGGCATGGAATATAAAAAAAAAAAAAAGAGCAAAAGTCAAAGTACCTTTTCTTTTTAGAGGAGATTGTGAAGAGGAGCCACTAGCCCTATTGCTCTCCTTGGGTAAGAGAACCCCCCAAATCTTTGTCAGGACAAGCCCTCACAGCTGCAGCTTCCATTCCTGACTCATTGAAAGCACTGGCGCCTTTGCAAAAGAGCAATGGGTAAGCATATAAAAAATTAGTGATAAAGGGAAAGAGCAGCAAATGAATGACTTACCCAGTCTCTTGGCGTCACTCCATCGGGTTGGCACCAAGGCACGATCTGACTCAGAAGCCCACTCTCCACCAACAAAGAAGAAGTGAGATTTCCAACTATGACAGTTGGAACGAAGACCAGTGAGCAGCTTGCCTCCCCTAGGGGTAAGATAATACCATCCCCTATTGGGGGCTGGAGACTCAGTCAAGCTGTAGGCAGTATGGAACTCCGCATGTGAAACATCCTCGTTATGGACCCACCTCCATAATACAAGAAAGCCAAGCAGAACCCTCCAGCCATTCGGTGCTAGCCGCCCCGGGGTCAATGAAAAGTAATGAAGAATGCGGCAAATGGAGGAAGGCATGGGGAACCTCAACCCAGCTTCGAGCATCTCTTCGTAGATGGCAAGGTCACCCGAGGAGTCATCACAAGCGGGCTCGTCCGTTTCAGCCCGGCGGCATAACACAGTGGGAGGAATATTATAAGAAGAAACCATAATATTATAAGAAGAAACCATCTTCAAGATATCACTGTTAGTGTTAAACAC
Source organism: Camphora micrantha (assembly GCA_003546025.1). NCBI lineage: Eukaryota > Viridiplantae > Streptophyta > Magnoliopsida > Laurales > Lauraceae > Camphora > Camphora micrantha. Next base: position 15,251,058 of record QPKB01000004.1, on the reverse strand, counting down.
ACTGAAAATGGTGCTCACCTTCGATGTGTCGTCGCCGACAACCACTTTTCCTCGGTATTTTTTACGATGAGAACGAACAGGAACAGCACCACTTCCTTCGCTGCCCGCACCTCCATCGCCCGAAGCAGCCGCGCCCAAGGAGGCGCTCTGACCTGCAACCGAGGGGGCACCCAAGGGGGCGCCTTGGGCTGCAACATCAGCAGCACGCGTGCTGGGACGTCCCGCCACAGCGGCAGATGCGCAGGGGCGCCCCGCTTGCTTTTTTCTCTAGCAGTACACGCCACACCAGGGGCGCCCAAGGCAGCGCCCCTGGCGCCCACTTCTCCCCCTGCAGCAGCAACGGCTGGGGCGCCAGGGGTGCCCCGCCCATCCTCCACGCCGACGTCAGCAACGACGGGCGCCGAAGAGGGGCGCCCGTCCAGTGCCGTAGGGGAGGCAGCAGGGGCGCCCCGCCCTTTCTCCACACCGGCAGCAGCAGACGCTGCAGCAGGGGCACCCCGGGCGGGGGCACCCCTGCCAGCGCCCAGTCCCGCAGCACCGTCCGAGACGCCGGCAGCAGCAAGCGCTGCAGCGACGCCCGGGGTGCCCCTGCCAACGCCCAGCCCGGCAGCAGCTCCCGGGACACCGGACTGCAGCTCCTCACCCGCAGCAGCTGGGGTGGCTCCCCGCCCGCCGCCAGTTCCTCGCGGTGATCTTCTCCCCAACTCTTGATGATGATCCATGTTGATGCCCTCTTTCTTCCCTTGAACTAGAAGAACCTGCAAGTGGCTGCCCCTTTCTTCTTTTCTTTCTTTGAGCAAAAAGAAGAGGCAAAAGCCCTCTTTTATAGCCCTCATTCTAGGGTTTTAAAAGTAGAAAAGACTCCTAAGCTTCAAGAACTCTGCTGTACAAATCAAGAAGGGAAAGAATCTGAGCATAAAGCAACGAATAGTGTCTAGGAAGGTCAGGAGTCCTCTAAATGGAGAAAAACTTGATATTTAAAAATGCCTCGCTTTCAAAACTTCCTTTGGCGCCAGACATTGAGGGGCAAATGATGGGTCAGGCCCAAATGTCTCGATTCATAATGACGGGTCAGATCCAAGAGATTCAGTTCATGATGGTGGGTCAGGTCTGAAGTGACCCGAGGCCGTGTTGAGCCCAGGTCCAGATCCATTCGTCATGGGTCGGGTCCTGGTCCGAATCCATGAAGTGACGAAGTCAGCGCATCGTTTCCTTCTACCTGCTTTTACCAAGTCCTGCGGAGGGGATCCTATCTGCCGCGTCTGTTGAGGGCGGTTCGGAGGCTCCGCCAAAATGAAGCATCCGCTGCTGAAGAGTCGTCCCCATCTGTTAGGGAACGACTATAAAACACAGAGCCCCACCGGCACTGAGGGGCAAGCAATTGATATCAGTACTCTGCAGATCTCATCAATATTCTCTAAGTCTGTAATCTCCGCATACTTGAGAAGTAAAATCATCATTTTAAAGTGGACGTAGGTCACACTGACCGAACCACTATAAACCCTCTCTCTCTTTCTCTCTCTCTCTATTTTCACATTAATTACTCTATACTTGACCGGTGGTGCCCGAAACCTATTTTTGGCATCATCAACTATCACTCAACAAGAATCCATAACCATTTGACCAGCAGCCACAACCATTTGGGTAACAGCCACTCAACAAGAATTCACAACCATTTGACCAGCAGTAAGAGCAGCACTTGTCACATCCCCAAAATACAGCCAAGGGATAACGTGAAAAATAAGATTAAATAATTATTTTCCTGTGTTTAATGCAACACAAGCTCCCAAATATGGACCCACAAAATTCTGAAACATAATGAGTCATAACAAAATCTTTGTGAAAGCATTAAACCAATTGGTATCAATATCCAAAATTTAACCAACATATAACTACTGATTATTTAAGGTTTAAAGTCTCCAAAATAACTTAAATAAAACAATTGAATAAATTTATGTTCATTATTAAGAATTGCTACTAAAATAGTTTCTTCGATGAATGCCACTCCCATACAGTCTCAGACAGCTTCGTAGCCATCTCCGGCTCTCCGGCTCTCCACTCAAGTTCGTCAACTGGTTCAAACACTTGAAACGTTTGACCATACTCCGTCTCCACAATAGGGTAGGGGTCGGTACCCATGCACTAATAAACAAAGTAAACAGCAAGTATGAAAGCATAATTTATAAATAAAACACAAGATCAATGTGAGTAACGACGGGTAATAATCATAAGAGATTAACAACGGAACAAGGATGAAAAGAACGTACAATCTAAATCCATTCTACACAAATAGAGCAATACAATAATTACACAGAAGCACTGCTACTGTTTTGGGTTGTCATTACTAACTATAAAGCGGGAAAACTCGTTCGAAGGCCGCCAGTCATAAACCGGTTTATAATCGAAATCGTAGGCCGAATAAACCGATTCAAAATTCGGATATTACAGTGTCCGTACACATCGGTGATCAGCCATCCAATTACAACTGCAGTCGTTCAAATATGATCCAATCAATATACATATATATATATATACATATCATAGTATAATAGACGTAATGATCTATAAAGTTCTGACACAAAAACCTAGGTCAAAGTGAATGGCTGGCTGCATAATAATCCACAATCGAATATCAATCAAATCATTCAATTAAACCTATAAAAAATCTCAATTGATTGCCATGCCACATCACGGTCCATATCCAATCAACATAGGGTATGCAACTAATAGATCAACACCAATCTCAATCATGTATGCAAACTCGAAAGGTCAAAGAATAATTACAAGCCAATCCTAAGGTTAAACATAAGATCCCGTATCCAACAACCATAAAAATCTCTAATAGATAAAAGATCAACGCACCCCCTTCTTAATCAATGTGCACAGACCCAATTAAGGGTTTTCCAATAGAGATATGTTGATCTCGAATTCACTAGGATTTCCCTCGAGGTCATACGAAGTACTAAACCTTATGTTGATAAGATACTATTTGCCCAGAAGGTATTTACTCGATCCAATGATCCAATTAATAAAGTACAAAAATATAATTTTAACATATTAAAAACCATAGATATGATTTAATATTAATTTACAAATAATAATAATCTTAGTTTATAATTTTAGATAACCCGAGGACTCCATCCAAAATATTTTTCAAATTCAATTCATTATACAATAAGCCGAGGGTTTTAATTTAAATTCATTAAAAACTATAGGGCTTTACTATAATTTCTAAAACTAACGGGGCCAAGTATCAAAAGTTGTAAGTTATGTTAGGTCACCACATAACTCGTCTCACCCACCCCGTCATCATTATTCTCTCTCTCATATCCCCACACATTATCATTCTCTCTCTTATCCCACACATGTCACCATCATTCTCTTCCTCACACACACCACCTCCATCCTCTCTTCTTCTCATCACAGAACTCAGTTCTGCAATGGAGTCCTGCGTCCCAGCCTCTGTGCATTTCGGATAGCGGCCCACTGGTCAGGTAATGAGTCATAAGATCACAGAAGCACTGAAGCCTTTCCTATTCAGAATTTTCAGGGACAGCCAGGCCGTCCCTAAACATGGAACAGCCTGGCCTGTGGGGCTGGTTTGACCCAGTCAATTATCAATCTAAACCCCTTACACTCACTACGCTCTCAAGAATTACACTCCCCAAGTTTTGACAGTAATTTGAGTTTTACAGGCCTGGTCGTGCAAATTTATCATTCATCTAAATTTATGTAATGGCTACGATTCAGCGAACTTTGAGGTCCTCAAAAAGTTTGCCTCCCTTGTTTACATGATTATCATTTTTTGCACACAGAGAGATCATGGAAGACCTTTCAGAACCCCTACTCCCTAATTAATGTCAAGCTTGCAGGTGGGTCCCAAAGGTGAGGACGTTCCATGCATTCCCACACTTCGTATTTTACTGTAATGTAGTAGACAGGAAATATCCAACCTACCTGATCAGTAAATAAGTTCATGTCCACGGTTGAGCTTGTGACTGGGAACTCATACTCGGCTCAGGTACGCCCATAATGGTTAACAAAATTATTGAAAAAAAAAAAAATTTGGATCCTTATTTTAAGATGTTTTGGTGTCTACTCTTAAGTAGTGACCACACTCATTCTGCACAATTTGAGGCCTAGAATTTGAAGCATGCCAACCAGATCCGAAAATCTCATCCACTGCAAATGCTTTGCTATGCTCCATAGATGGGTTCATGGAAAACAGCGGCGGACCAGGATTTTCATTTAGGTGGGGTGGACGATATATAGTCGATTAAAACAATCAAAATCAATACCAACTACCAATGTTCTTCACTTATTGCATGGTTTAAAGATATGATTTTTTTTTTCTTTTTGCTAATTAAGTATAAAGAACTCATATCTGCTACTAACATTTTATTCTTACATAACATTTTTAACTACAACAACCTTTTCCTCAAGAAATTAGCCTTGTATTCAAATTAATGGGATGAAAATTAGCAACCACACTACAACAATAATAACGAAACCATTTTTGTTTTTTTATAACGAAGGGTATCTTCCGCCCATCCCAGTTTAGGAGCATTTGGCCTTGAGCCCGAGGGACATTCGATTCTAGAACAGCTAAGAACAAATCCCTAGAGGCGCATGCAAATCCTCCTATCTATATGCACTCGGTAAAACTATGGGAGGTGACCAAACGAAGGTAGGTGTCAAACACAAGACATCTCCACTTCCTAAGGCACATAATCTTTGGCCAGCAATAATAATAAAGCAAATATAGAAAACTCCAAAAAAGTAAAATCATTCTCATACCAACAATAATAATAAAGAAAATATAGAGAACTCCAAAGAAGTAAAATCATTATTATACAAAAATAACACATCTTTAATTGTTTCCTTAAGCTCCTAAGAATTCCTCTATCACATGAATCCAAATGAGGAGAACATAATCTAAACATCATATTGTGATTCAAGGAAAAATTCAGTTCAATAAAACCTAATAAGAAAGCAAAAAAGGAAAGTAGCTAAAATTCAAGACCCAACAATAAATAAATAAAAAAATCCAAAGCAGGATGTTTTGGAAAAAAATTGGATTATTGGGTCATTTTCGTTGAGATAAAAAATAGCAAAATATATATTACATAGAGCAAAGAAGGCAAAACACAGAAAAATATATCAATCATAAATCAAACCCTATTAATAAAAACATCATATTATGAAAAATTAAAACAAGAAAAAAGATCAATAACATTATACAAACCAAATACCCTAATAACCAGAATGAGCTAAATAACTAAAACGTAGGAAACTAATAGGGTTTTTCAAGACCCGGGGCGGGGCAATGAATTTATTGAAATAGAGCATGGGCCAACTTTTAAACCCTTTTGGATCTCGCTCCAGGTCTTCATAATGTAGGTCTACCCCTAACAGTATATGTATATGTATGTATGTATGTATGTATATATATATATATATGTATGTATGTGTGTGTAATTTCGGATCAGATCTGGGGCGACCGCCCCAGGTCCACCCCTGTCCTCGTATGGGAGAGAGAGTGAGAGAAATACACTACAACCAAACGCGGGCCAATCAGTGCGTGAGAAATGGGGCTTAGTTCGATACTTATATCTCAGTGAGTATTTCAATAAATAAAAATGCTACACTGCTTTTAGTGTCTTTTAAGATGTAAACATAACAACTAAATAAATAAAAATCGCTGCACCATACCTATTTCATAAAGAAGACCACTCCATCCTGAGCAACCAGGGCCTACAGTAATCCACATCATAAGAGGGTCTTCTTTAGGATTGGTTTCAGACTCCACAACGAAGTAAGAGAGCTGGTCTTCATTCAAATCCCCAACTCCCACATACCTACATCAACAAACAAAATAAACACCACTCTAATCAAAGGCTTCACTAGATCACACTCACTGATAGGAAAAGTAGGAGAAGCTTGAGCTGACCCAGTTTCCATATGCATGGGAAGAGGGCCATTGAAGCCTGGAAGATATCTGACCGTTGGTTGAGAGTTTACATGACAGCAATATGAGAAGGAAACCAGCAATAGCAAGAGATAAGGAGAGATTAAGGAAAGAAGACTGTCAATGGCACGGCTATGGCCAATAAATTGGCATCACATTAATTGAAATTGTCCATTTTGCCCCACATGGGCGTGAGGACTTTCTAGAAGTTCACCCATAATAAAAGTATCATATTGAGTTAAGACGAAATTTAACTTATAAGCGTAAGGGTCTAAACAGCGGTGTAAAACTCATGTATTGCTCACATTACAAGCTCGGTCCATATGGCGAACCATTCTAATTGTCCTTCTTCAGGAGTGTCACAAATTGTGGAGTGTTATAGTATCAAAGCAGGTCTTGATCCGTTCGTTCTTATGTAGCCCACGTGGTAAGCCCATCCTTGAGATTTATTTGGCCTGCATGTGAGGGAGAATATTGGGAAGTCTCACATCCCATATAGCCTAAGTCATGGGTTTGATAAGGTTTCATATTCCAGTTTCATATTCCAGTTTGGGCATTTCATATATTAGCTTAAGGTTTTGGATTGGTACATGGTATCTTACACATATCGATTGGTGCAACATTTGGTCGATCCTTCTTGAATAGGTTTCAATTGATTTTTTTCTTTAGGTCCGCATTGACTTTCGAGATTTTTTAACTCAATTTAGGCCTTTTAGAATTCAAATTAGATGAACCCTTAAGTTTGATTTGGCCCCGAGTAAAATAGAATAAAAATCCATTCGATCAACCAAATTGATTCAAATTAATCGAGGCTAGATCTAATACAGAATCCATGAATCCCACCTCTTCCGCTTCAGCATATATGAAGAAAGGTCACAGTGCTGTTGTTGCGATAAACTTTATTGTAGAACCCACTTCATTACCTGACTATAGAGCACTAATACATTGTAGAAATCACTTCATTACATGACGAGAGGGGCGATATGCTTTGTCTCTGATAATCAAAACACAGAGTGATCGAATGAAGACTTTTCATAGAGGTTTGCTATGAAGCCATCTTTCGAACATCGCAAAGCAGTTCTTGGGTTTGTAAGTTGGAGCTGTATGTCCTGCTCCCTGCATCCAAATCACAAAATTGCATTAGTCATCCTCCACACATGGATGTTATGATGCAAAGCCAAAATATCTTGCCTTTACAGTTGCAAATGTCAAATTGTTCACATATGCCCTTGTGTACCTGAGAAAACATACCAAAAAAAAAAAAAAAAAAGCCATGACTACTAACAGATGTTTGGTTGAGTTCCAACTCAATGTATGAGTAATGGTGACTCACCCGGCAATTTGGCCACCAACAAACCATGATCTCCATTCATCAACAACAGAGAAGTTAAGTGATCTGATCCATGTCTCTGTCCCTACAAAGGGCACCACCAAGTCATGGTCACCACTGTGGAAATAAAAAGGTTAAATCAGTAGCATGTTGAAGACATGGACAAGAGCAAGCTGGTCATAGGAATGAGGCCTCAACTTTACCTGTAAATGAGTGCTCTGTAGCCATTAGTAGTTAGGTTGAGATGATATTCTACGGTACTATTGATTTCCTTGACATAATGTAAGTCGGAGTTGCACCTTATCCATTCTCCTACAGTACCCTGTTCGTGATTATAAGAAATCGACGGTTCAAACAGATGATAGGAATCTAAATTGAATGTAATTATAATGCATTTGTCCAATGCAAGGATTCCATGTGGGAGAAGAATTCTGCTCTCCACCCCCATCGGACTTTTTTTTCTCCTTCCTTTTCCATTTACAGCCTCCATCAGATTCTGATTGCCTCTTGATTACAGAAAACTCAGCTCAAAAAGTTGCATATTCCACATGTAAAGAGGTCACCCCAAACCACAAAATTGGTCATGTGCAACCTTATAGTAGGAGGTTTCGGCAAAAGATCCTCTACACAAATCCATCCAAATTGACATGAGTAACCACTCTAGTTGAAGCTGATGCATTAAATGATTTAACGCACGTTGATCACATACATTCTTTATACATATTTAAAAAGGTAGAGGGGTTGTACCTTTCGAATATGTAAAGCCGTTCGCACAATATCATAGTAGTTCATATAGTAGTAGGAGAGCAAAAACCCGTACTCCTGCACACAATGAATTATCATAATCAACAATGGTTTTATAATACAGAATATCAATATATATAGGTAAATAATTCACGGAAACAATACAACAATGGTATTATAATATGTTAGCTGTGTTAGAAAGGCATTTGAGCAACACTTCACCACAGATACCTTACCAGTCTCTAATGACACTTGTAGGATCTCAAACCTCATTGAGCTACCACTTATCTCAAAACTAATTTGTGATTGGAAACGGCACGACAATGATTTTATGATATGTTGGTTGTGTCAGGAAGGCATTTGAACATCACTCCACCACGAGTGCACACGAGAGTTGTACCAAAGACCTAACATAGGATAATATTTGCCTATAAGCAGATTGCATATTAACGTCCAACTCATGGGGCCCACTTATGTACATGGGAGGAGGATAGATGGAATGGACAAGACTAAAAATCAGCCCCGTCAAATAATCCTAGCCTTTGATTTAACAAACTTAAAGTTTAATGGCAACTAAACCATAAATTCTTTTGAGATTCAATCCAAATGTAAGTGAAACTTCAATAAGTATAAAGTTGGTCCTAATACAGGATCGAAGGATGACGAGTGTATTAAAGGAGCTACACTAGTCAAAGGTGTGCCCAATTGCGCCCCATAAAGCTAGACCGCACATGCAATGCACTCATAAGAGAACACTATACTCGTTTATATAATCACTAGCAGATGGTCATTATGTATCGACGACTTTCAGCCACCGTAAATAAAAGGAAAAAACCAAGATGGAAGATGCCTATGCGAGAATAAGTTCGTTGTATTGACGGTTTGGATTTCACATACATGAGCTCAAATATATCAATTGATAAAGTTAGCTATCTTAGTCCGGATTTATCGTTAGAAAAAAGATTCATATCTCATATTATTGAATTGCTTTGTGAGTTGTGACGTTGATATTTTTGGTTCATGTCCTTGGACTCTTGACATTTATAAAGGACAAGGTCATTAAAAGTCCTAAATCCCTATGAATAACCTAGATTGTAGTGATAGATGATCATGGATTTTGAGGGTCCCACAAGATAACCCAATGATTGGCTGATTCGCGGTATCGAGGTGGCATTGATCAGGAGGCTTTATTTTAAAACCTAGCCGTCCAAGCCGCTCACCCAGCTGATTTAATATATGTGATTTGGTATTCACTTTTATAAAAGTATTTTATTATATGGAAAAATTAACCATGGGTCCCTTAATATTGTTGTTGAAGGCCTCTATTGATATACTCAAGAATAAAGAAAATTGCTTGAGCTTCCTCTTGGACCCCTCTTTTGACTTTTGAGTGATTTTCTCAATTTGATATTATGAGCCAAAGTACAAATGACTTCACTCACAATGACCTCTCAAACTGTATAATCTTGGATTTCTCTAAAATCATTTGGGTGCTTAACCCCAGGATTGCAATAGTGAGCACCTACAATTGTGCACCAAATCAAATCATTAAATGAAAAATGTAAATGCATATTAATTAGATTGATGATTTATTTAACCATGCATTCATTCAAAAGACCACATCCACATGATATACATAAATATATATATATATATATATATATAGAGAGAGAGAGAGAGAGAGACCCTACAACCAAACGTCGGGAGAGGGTATGGTGGGTGGAACCTTGATGAGTTCTCCATAGATCTTCTAACACCACCAAATTCTTTTGGCTTTGGGGCTGCTATAGCACAAAGGGGCTCCAATATTTGCGCTTCGTTAAGTCCATACAAGCACTGGTCAATGGAAATAATGTTTTCATTATCTATGTAAATGAAAACTACATGCAAATAAATGGGAAATAATTTTTGAAATACTAAAAAAAATAGAGATAATTAGCGAAAGGTCCCTCATAAAGGTCTTATAAGGCCTCCAGTCCACCAATTTTTTCTCTAAGACCTGTAGTCCATGCAACTCAAACGTATTTAGGTGAGAGGTCCATAGATACGTCACCTCATGGAGAGAGGTCCTAGACACGCCACCTCATACATTTTCATGACTGATTTACCATTTTAACTGATTAGGCATAAAATTTTAAATTTAGAAATTTTAAATCTTCCATTCTCCCTCTTCTTCTTCTTCTTCAATACGGACATGGACATTGACGGATTGGATCGCAACAGTTGAGATCGATCTCTATTTTTTTTTTTTTCAGAGAACGAGATCGAGGTTTTTTTCGGAGAAGTAGCATCGCCAAACATTGCTGCTTCCTTAGCCCACAAGCTGTAGCCGGAGACGAAAAAGAAGACCCCTGCAACCTTGCCAGGTTCTATTGCAGACTTGCAGAACACGAAATGAAGAAGAAGACAATCTACTGCGCCATCGCCGAATTTCCTACCCCACCACCTTTCCTGCGTGTCGCCAGAGAAGGGGGATCGCCACCAGACGCCGCGCCATGCCATTGTCGAAATCGAGGAAGAAGGTAATAGGCTTGCTACTGTCCATTTTTTATTACAGAAACCAGAAGGAAGATGACCTTCGGCCAGGCCAGGTTGGGTTTTTTCAGGTCTGTTCTGACCTGGCCTGCTACGGCAGCCCAACCCACAACCCAGATCCGTCGCTACTACTGCTGCCCCGGAGTCGCGCCATCGTTGGAGAAAAGAGTAAGGTAGCAAGGCTGTCTTCCTCCATCACAGCACCGCTAGAGAAGGAAGGCAGTAGGTTGTTATATCATTTTTTGACAAATTTATATGAGTTTTTATGAACTTTGTCTGAGTTTTTGTGAAATTTATCTAAGTTTTTGTCAAGTTTATCTGAATTTTTAACAAATTTATATGAGTTTCTGTCAAATTTATCTGCGTTTTTCATTTTTTGTCAAATTTATCTGAGCTTTGCGTAAATTTATCTGAGTTTCTGGAACAAATTTTTCTGAGTTTTGGACAAGTCTATCTGAGTTTTTAGCTAATTTATCTGAGTTCTAGAACAAATCTATCTGAGTTCTGAACAAATCGAACTGAGTTTTTGGCAAATTATTTGAGTTTTTGGCAAATTTTTCTGAAATTTAGGAAATTGGTTTATCTTATTTTTTGACAAATGTATTTGCGTTTTTTAAATTTATTTAAGTTTTAATTTTATTTTACGTCTTTTTGAAATTTTTTTGCTTTTTTTAAATTTATTTACAGTTTTTGGAATTTATTTGGATCTTTTGAAATTGATTTTCATCAATTGGAATTTATTTATATTTTTTGAAAATTTATTTAGATCTTTTGAAATTTATTTCGTCTTTTTTAAATTTCTCCGCTGTGTCTTTTGGAAATTTACTCTTTGATGCGTTTTTTTTGAAATTATTGCCTTTTTTTAAATTTAATTGCTTTCTTTCTAATTTATTTGTATTTTTTGAATTTATTTGCCTTTAATTTTTTTTATATATTTTTGAAATTTATTTGGCCTTTAGCATTTTTTAAAATTTATTGTGTTTATTAAAATTAACTTGCGATTACTTACTTTGAATTTAAGTTTCGTGTGTTTTTAAGAATATAATTTCAAATAATCTCATAATGAGATTCCATTTAATCCATGTGCCAAGTTTTAAATGGGCGTGTGACCATTTAATGGGATATCATAACTAATCATAGATAATTGAATTTAAAGAGAAGAGGAAACTGAGACATATCATCTATAAGAATGTGTTCAGAGGTACCTTTGGGCTGGCATGACTTTTTTTTTTTTTTTGACTGTTTGCAACAAAGTCATAACTTTGAGGGACCTCCGAGCCAACACACCGCATTTTAAAAAGCGCAATAATTTAAAAAAATGCAAAGGCCAAATAAATTTCAATAGATGTAAATAAATTTCAAAATATCCAAATAAATTTAAAAGATGAAAATAATATCAAAATACGTAAATAAAATTAGAAAATGAAAATAAATTCGAACAAGATAAATAAATTCGAAAGAAAGCAAATAAATTTCAAAAAATGCAATAATTTCAAAAAACGAAGTAAATTTCAAAAGAACACAGCGAAATTTAAAAAGCTGAAAATAAATTTCAAAAGATCCAAATAAATTTAAAAAAAATATAATTAAATTTTAAAAGATGAAAATCAATTTAAAAAGACGTAAATAAATTTCAAAAGATCCAAATAAATTTCAAAAAAATATAAAATAAATATGTCCAAGCTGCATGGACTCCAGGGCCTTAGAGGAAAATTTGATGGACTGGATGCCTTACAAAGACCTCTATGAGGGACCTTTCGCTAATTATCTCTTTTAAATTTTATTTACGTTATTTTGAGATTTATTGTGTGTTATTTAGCATTTATTTGAAAATCTCATTAAATGAGATTTCCATTTATAGTGGCCAATTAAATGGTAGTTAATCATTATTAATAGGATATCCCACTAATCATGAGATATGATTTATGAAAGGGTAAATTAGACATATCAGGTATGAGAATGTGTTAGAGGACCTTTGGTTGCATGATTTTTTTATTTTATTTTTATTTTTTTTTTTGGTTTTGCACCGTTTGTAACAAAGTCATACTCTTGGGGGATCTCCAACCAAACGCCCCCCAAAAAATACTTCTAATATTAGATTTGATGGTTAGCTCATTGAGCTCCATTTAAAAAAGCTAGAGAGCAATGGAGAGAATATCATCATTTATAGAGAACCCTACATCATAAAACCAAGTATAGATCAACAAAGGCCTACCAATTTACACCCTGAACATGATTGCAGACTCCTTTTTATTCCCTTTTTTCTCAATTGCTCAAAATATCTAACATGAAACTTTGGACGATGACAAAATGGCTCTCACCTTATCTATCGCATGTTACATCCTTTGCACACAAGAAATACCTTGAATTTATATAGTAATCTCCTCTGCAATTTTTCTTGGCCGACTGAAAAAACAACACATAAAAAGGGTCTCATTGTTGTAGGTTTTTTTAATTAATCAACTTACGGGAAAAAATTATCACATGTAGGTTTGTAAGTATTCATTTATCCCCCAAAGTAAAATATTTAGAGCAAGAGAAAATTCAAGCTCTGCAAAAGGAGGGTTCGTATGCATTTACATTGAAAACAGTAGCACTCAAACAATCCTAATTTGGGAGGACAAGGTTACAATCAAGTGTAGGTTGACCCTTTTTATTTTCAAGTTGGGTCTAGGTTGACATTTTTAACTAAATTAATAAATGGGTCACTTTTGGGTAAATCTAGAAATTTTGGTGTGATTAATCAATGGGTCACTTTGTTCTTGCAATTAAAAATTGTTCTAAACTCTAAAAGATCAATGAAGATGAATAATGTTATATGATTTTTTTTATTTTTTTTTTTGTTAACCAAATATGGGCTAGGACCCTAAGACTCGCACAAGCGAGGATGTAGACACAACTCACAAATCCTAGGTGATGGAAACTTGCACATGAGTGGAGAAACACAACTCACGCATGTAAGGTAATGGGAATTCGCACAAGCAAGGAGACGTAAACACAACTCACACATGCAAGGTGATGGAAACTTGCATATGCGAGGAAATATAAATGCAACTCACACATATGAAGTAATAAAAACTCACATATGCAAGGAGGGAGGAGGCTATGTTTGAAACTTGGATCTCTCAATGAGAATTGCCACTCCTTACCACTATGGTAAGGAGCCGTTTTCAAATAATGTATTCTAAAGTTATTCAATCCAATGGTCAATAAATTCCCAAATTAGAGTGAGATTTTTGTCCAATGAAGAGATTGAGATCAAGCATTTTTCATTCACTATGTCACAGTAAAAAAGGGGGCCCCTAAATTTCACAACTCCAACTGTGATGATTCAATTGACTTTAGATTTGAAGGGATCTAAAGGGGCAAAATCACCTCATAAAGTTCGTCTGATATGAGTCCCATGCCATGTACGAATTGTATCGCCCCATTCTGGTCGATCCTATTAATCAGTCGAAGGGTTTCCTAGCAAGTAACCCTGCAACCATTTTCAAATCTCAACTAGTAATTATAATCACTGAGAGAAAGGTTTTCTAGTACATGTCCCTGTTCAAAAGGCAAACAATTCATGAAGATATATCCCATGACCACTTGATGACCCACCATATTTATGCTTGTGTAACAAAGTGTTTCAAGAATCACATACCTTGAGATTGAGGATTGGTTCCTGTCCAGCTTCTATACCTAAATATATCATGAAAACATTTTATAGTGTTTTAGGCAAAAGAATAACAAACCAAAGGGCTTGTTTGGATTATCAAATTTTAATTGAAGAAAGACATCAGAAATAAACTGGCCTTCCTCTCAAATTAAGTACAAAAGTAAGGAAACGAAGTCACCATGGTAAAATCACAAAGTAACACTTACTAGGGGCATCTTTCTGTGCTATACTGGCTTTTTACCAGAAAGAAAAGGTGAAAAAAGCTACAACGATGCCCTAAGGTAAAGACCTTCCATTTATCACTTTTCGCATTGTAGGATTCAGTTCACAGAGAGGTGTGAAATTCACTTACCATCATTGGGTGGAAAAATTGATTGTTACTAAGTACATTCCCACCCTTACATCCCCTTTTGATCAAGCTCAGTTTCCCATCGTTCGTATATAGTAATGTTCCATTATTCCCGAAGTGTGAAATGAGGGATTGATCTGACTCAATTCAACTGCGTCCGAGTAGGAGTCGAGTCCGGAGTTTTTCAAACCATCATGAGATGATACCCCGCATGGAGTTCCATGCGAACACTTCCGACCTTTTGACAAGATGTGGGCCACTGTTTTCTTTGATCTAGGGCACTGGCGTTGCCATCCTACTCTCATATTTTACTCCAGTACAAATAATATTCACTATTAGATTGATCACACATAAAAATGAGATTGTATCGAGCTAAATCCCATTTTCACGTATT
>QPKB01000004.1:15183050-15235077 GCA_003546025.1 Camphora micrantha | reverse complement strand
GTCGCCCGGGGCGCCCCTCGCCCGGGCGACCCTGCCAGCGCCCAGGCGGAGCAGCGCCCGAGACGCCGGACTGTGAGCTCCTCGCCCACAGCATCAGGGGTGGCTCCCCGTCCGCCGCCGGGTTCCTCGCGGTGATCTTCTCCCCAACTCTTGATGATTGATCCATGTGGATGCCTCTTTCTTCCCTTGAATAGAAAAGAAACCTACAAGTGGCTGCCCCTTTCTTCTTTTTTCTTCTTTGAGAAAAAAGAAGAGGCAAAAAAGCCCTCTTTTATAGCCCTCATTCTAGGGTTTTAATAAGTAAAAAAAGGCTCCTAAGCTTGAAGAAACTCTGCTGTACAAATCAAGAAGAGAAAGAATCTGAGCATATAAAGCAACGGATAGTGTCTGGGAAGGCCAGGAGTCCTCTAAAGGAGAAAATTTTGATATTTAAAAATTGCTCGCTTTCAAAACTTCCTTTTGGCGCGAGACATTGAGGGGCAAATGATGAGTCAGGCCCAATGTCTCTATCATAATGACTGGTCAGGTCAAGAGTTTCAGTTCATGATGGTGGGTCAGTCTGAAGTGACCCGAGGCCGTGTTGAGCCCAGGTCCAGATCCATTCGTCATGGGTCGGGTCCTGGTCCGAATCCATGAAAGTACAAGTCAAGCACGTCTTTCCTTCTACCTTGCTTTTACAGTCCTGCGGAGGGAATCCTATCTGCCTCGTCTGTTAAGAAGCGGTTCGAGAGGCTCCGCCAAAATGAAGCATCCGCTGCTGAAGAGTCGTCCCTCTGTTAGGAAACAACTATAAAACACAGAGCCCCACCAGCACTGAGGGGCAAGCAATTGATATCAGTACTCTGCAGATCTCATCAATATTCTCTAAGTCTGTAATCTTCGCATACTTGAGAAGTAAAATCATCATTTTAAAGTGGACGTAGGTCACACTGACCGAACCACTATAAACCCTCTCTCTCTTTCTCTCTCTCCTATTTTCACATTAATTACTCTATACTTGACCGGTGGTGCCCGAAACCTATATTTTTGGCATCATCAACTGTCACTCAACAAGAATCCACAACCATTTGACCAGCAGCCACAACCATTTGGGTAACAGCCACTCAACAAGAATTTACAACCATTTGACCAACAGCAAGAGCAGCACTTGTCACGTCCCCAAAATACAGCCAAGGGATAACGTGAAAAATATGATTAAATAATTATTTTCCTGTGTTTAATGCAACACAAGCTCCCAAATATGGACCCACAAAATTCCGAAACATGATGAGTCATAACAAAATCTTTGTGGAAGCATTAAACCAATCGGTATCAATATCCAAAATTTAACCAACATATAACTACTGAATATTTAAGGTTTAAAGTCTCCAAAATAACTTAAATAAAACAATTAAATAAATTTATGTTCATTATTAAGAATTGCTACTAAAATAGTTTCTTCGATGAATGCCACTCTCATACAGTCTCAGACGGCTTCGTAGCCATCTCCGGCTCTCCGGCTCTCCACTCAAGTTCGTCAACTGGTTCAAACACTTGAAACGTCTGACCATACTCCGTCTCCACAATAGGGTAGGGGTCGGTACCCATGCACTAATAAACAAAGTAAACAGCAAGTATGAAAGCATAATTTATAAATAAACACAAGATCAATGTGAGTAATGACGGGTAATAATCATAAGAGATTAACAACGGAACAAGGATGAAAAGAACGTACAATCTAAATCCATTCTACACAAATAGAGCAATACAATAATCACACAGAAGCACTGCTACTGTTTTGGGTTGTCAGTACTAACTATAAAGCGGGAAAACTCGTTCGAAGGCCGCCAGTCATAAACCGGTTTATAATCGAAATCGTAGGCCGAATAAACCGGTTCAAAATTCGGATATTACAGTGTCCGTACACATCGGTGATCAGCCATCCAATTACAACTGCAGTCGTTCAAATATGATCCAATCAATATACATATATATATACATATCATAGTATAATCGACGTAAATGATCTATAAAGTTCTGACACAAAAAACCTAGGTCAAGTGAATGGCTGGCTGCATAATAATCCACAATCGAATACCAATCAAATCATTCAATTAAACCTATATAAAATCTCAATTGATTGCCATGCCACATCACGATCCATATCCAATCAACATAGGGTATGCAACTAATAGATTAACACCAATCTCAATCATGTATGCAAACTCGAAAGGTCAAAGGATAATTACAAGCCAATTATAAGGTTAAAAATAAGATTCCGTACCCAACAACCATAAAAATCTCTAATATATAAAAGATCAACGCACCCCTTCTCAATCAATGTGCACAGACCCAATTAAGGGTTTTCCAATAGAGATAGTTGATCTCGAATTCACTAGGATTTCCCTTGAGGTCATACGAAGTACTAAACCTTATGTTGATAAGATACTATTTGCCCAGAAGGTATTTACTCGGTCCAATGATCCAATTAATAAAGTACAAAAATATAATTTTAACATATTAAAAATCATAGATATGATTTAATATTAATTTACAAATAATAATAATCTTAGTTTATAATTTTAGATAACCCGAGGACTCCATCCAAAATATTTTTCAAATTCAATTCATTATACAATAAGCCGAGGGTTTTAATTTTAAATTCATTAAAAACTATATAGGGCTTTACTCTAATTCTAAAACTAACGGGCCAAGTATCAAAAGTTGTAAGTTAGGTTAGGTCACCATATAACTCGTCTCACCCACCCCGTCATCATTATTCTCTCTCTCATATCCCCACACATTATCATTCTCTCTCTTTTCCCACACATGTCACCATCATTCTCTTCCTCACACACACCACCTCCATCCTCTCTTCTTCTCATCACAGAACTCAGTTCTGCAATGGAGTCCTGCGTCCCAGCCTCTGTGCATTTCGGATAGCGGCCCACTGGTCAGGTAATGAGTCATAAGATCACAGAAGCACTGAAGCCTTTCCTATTCAGAATTTTCAGGGACAGCCAGGCCGTCCCTAAACATGGAACAGCCTGGCCTGTGGGGCTGGTTTGACCCAGTCAATTATCAATCTAAACCCCTTACACTCACTACCCACTCAAGAATTACACTCCCCAAGTTTTGACAGTAATTTGAGTTTTACAGGCCTGGTCGTGCAAATTTATCATTCATCTAAATTTATGTAATGGCTACGATTCAGCGAACTTTGAGGTCCTCAAAAAGTTTGCCTCCCTTGTTTACATGATTATCATTTTTTGCACACAGAGAGATCATGGAAGACCTTTCAGAACCCCTACTCCCTAATTAATGTCCAGCTTGCAGGTGGTCCCAAAGGTGAGGACGTTCCATGCATTCCCACACTTCGTATTTTACTGTAATGTAGTAGACAGGAAATATCCAACCTACCTGATCAGTAAATAAGTTCATGTCCACGGTTGAGCTTGTGACTGGGAACTCATACTCGGCTCAGGTACGCCCATAATGGTTAACAAAATTATTGAAAAAAAAAAAATTTTTTGAATCCTTATTTTAAGATGTTTTGGTGTCTACTCTTAAGTAGTGACCACACTCATTCTGCACAATTTGTGGCCTAGAATTTGAAGCATGCCAACCAGATCCGAAAATCTCATCCACTGCAAATGCTTTGCTATGCTCCATAGATGGGTTCATGGAAAACAGCGGCGGACCAGGATTTTTATTTAGGTGGGGTGGACGATAGTCGATTAAAACAATCAAAATCAATACCAACTACCAATGTTCTTCACTTATTGCATGGTTTAAAGACATGATTTTTTTTTTCTTTTTGCTAATTAAGTATAAAGAACTCATATCTGCTACTAACATTTTATTCTTACATAACATTTTTAACTACAACAACCTTTTCCTCAAGAAATTAGCCTTGTATTCAAATTAATGGGATGAAAATTAGCAACCACACTACAACAACAATAACGAAACCATTTTTGTTTTTTTATAACGAAGGGTATCTTCCGCCCATCTCAGTTTAGGAGCATTTGGCCTTGAGCCCGAGGGACATTCGATTCTAGAACAGCTAAGAACAAATCCCTAAAAGCGCATGCAAATCCTCCTATCTATATGCACTCGGTAAAACTATGGGAGGTGACCAAACGAAGGTAGGTGTCAAACACAAGACATCTCCACTTCCTAAGGCACATAGTCTTTGGCCAGCAATAATAATAAAGCAAATATAGAGAACTCCAAAAAAGTAAAATCATTCTCATACCAACAATAATAATAAAGAAAATATAGAGAACTCCAAAGAAGTAAAATCATTATTATACAAAAATAACACATCTTTAATTGTTTCCTTAAGCTCCTAAGAATTCCTCTATCATATGAATCCAAATGAGGAGAACATAATCTAAACATCATATTGTGATTCAAGGAAAAATTCAGTTCAATAAAACCTAATAAGAAAGCAAAAAAGGAAAGTAGCTAAAATTCAAGACCCAACAATAAATAAATAAAAAAATCCAAAGCAGGATGTTTTGGAAAAAAATTGGATTATTGGGTCATTTTCGTTGAGATAAAAAATAGCAAAATATATATTACATAGAGCAAAGAAGGCAAAACACAGAAAAATATATCAATCATAAATCAAACCCTATTAATAAAAACATCATATTATGAAAAATTAAAAGAAGAAAAAAGATCAATAACATTGTACAAACCAAATACCCTAATAACCAGAATGAGCTAAATAACTAAAACGTAGGAAACTAATAGGGTTTTTTAAGACCCGGGGCGGGGCAATGAATTTATTGAAATAGAGCATGGGCCAACTTTTAAACCCTTTTGGATCTTGCCCCAGGTCTTCATAATGTAGGTCTACCCCTGACAGTATATGTATATGTATGTATGTATCTATATATATATATATATGTATGTATGCGTGTGTAATTTCGGATCAGATCTGGGGCGACCGCCCCAGGTCCACCCCTGTCCTCGTATGGGAGAGAGAGTGCGAGAAATACACTACAACCAAACGTGGGCCAATCAGTGCGTGAGAAATGGGGCTTAGTTCGATACTTATATCTCAGTGAGCATTTCAATAAATAAAAATGCTACACTGCTTTTAGTGTCTTTTGAGATGTAAACATAACAACTAAATAAATAAAAATCGCTGCACCATACCTATTTCATAAAGAAGACCACTCCATCCTGAGCAACGAGGGCCTACAGTAATCCACATCATAAGAGGGTCTTCTTTAGGATTGGTTTCAGACTCCACAACGAAGAGAGCTGGTCTTCATTCAAATCCCCAACTCCCACATACCTACATCAACAAACAAAATAAACACCACTCTAATCAAAGGCTTCACTAGATCACACTCACTGACAGGAAAAGTAGGAGAAGCTTAAGCTGACCCAGTTTCCATGTGCAAGGGAAGAGGGCCATTGAAGCCTGGAAGATATCTGACCGTTGGTTGAGAGTTTACATGACAGCAATATGAGAAGGAAACCAGCAATAGCAAGAGATAAGGAGAGATTAAGGAAAGAAGACTGTCAATGGCACGGCTATGGCCAATAAATTGGCATTACATTAATTGAAATTGTCCATTTTGCCCCACATGGGCGTGAGGACTTTCTAGAAGTTCACCCATAATAAAAGTATCATATTGAGTTAAGACGAAATTTAACTTATAAGCGTAAGGGTCTAAACAGCGGTGTAAGACTCGTGTATTGCTCACATTACAAGCTCGGTCCATATGGCGAACCATTCTAATTGTCCTTCTTCAGGAGTGTCACAAATTGTGGAGTGTTATAGTATCAAAGCAGGTCTCGATCCGTTCGTTCTTATGTAGCCCACGTGGTAGGCCCATCCTTGAGATTTATTTGGCCTGCATGTGAGGGAGAATATTGGGAAGTCTCACATCCCATATAGCCTAAGTCATGGGTTTGATAAGGTTTCATATTCTAGTTTCATATTCCATTTTGGGCATTTCATATATTAGCTTAAGGTTTTGGGTTGGTACATGGTATCTTACACATATTGATTGGTGCAACATTTGGTCGATCCTTCTTGAATAGGTTTCAATTGATTTTTTTCTTTAGGTCCGCATTGACTTTCGAGATTTTTTAACTCAATTTAGGCCTTTTAGAATTCAAATTAGATGAACCCTTAAGTTTGATTTGGCCCCGAGTAAAATAGAATAAAAATCCATTCGATCAACCAAATTGATTCAAATTAATCGAGGCTAGATCTAGTACAGAATCCATGAATCCCACCTCTTCCGCTTCAGCATATATGAACAAAGGTCACAGTGCTGTTGTTGCGATAAACTTTATTGTAGAACCCACTTCATTACCTGACTATAGAGCACTAATACATTGTAGAAATCACTTCATTACATGACGAGAGGGGCGATATGCTTTGTCTCTGATAATCAAAACACAGAGTGATCGAATGAAGACTTTTCATAGAGGTTTGCTATGAAGCCATCTTTCGAACATCGCAAAGCAGTTCTTGGGTTTGTAAGTTGGAGCTGTATGTCCTGCTCCCTGCATCCAAATCACAAAATTGCATTAGTCATCCTCCACACATGGATGTTATGATGCAAAGCCAAAATATCTTGCCTTTACAGTTGCAAATGTCAAATTGTTCACATATGCCCTTGTGTACCTGAGAAAACATACCAAAAAAAAAAAAAAAAAAGCCATGACTACTAACAGATGTTTGGTTGAGTTCCAACTCAATGTATGAGTAATGGTGACTCACCCGGCAATTTGGCCACCAACAAACCATGATCTCCATTCATCAACAACAGAGAAGTTAAGTGATCTGATCCATGTCTCTGTCCCTACAAAGGGCACCACCAAGTCATGGTCACCACTGTGGAAATAAAAAGGTTAAATCAGTAGCATGTTGAAGACATGGACAAGAGCAAGCTGGTCATAGGAATGAGGCCTCAACGTACCTGTAAATGAGTGCTCTGTAGCCATTAGTAGTTAGGTTGAGATGATATTCTACGGTACTATTGATTTCCTTGACATAATGTAAGTCGGAGTTGCACCTTATCCATTCTCCTACAGTACCCTGTTCGTGATTATAAGAAATCGACGGTTCAAACAGATGATAGGAATCTAAATTGAATGTAATTATAATGCATTTGTCCAATGCAAGGATTCCATGTGGGAGAAGAATTCTGCTCTCCACCCCCATCGGACTTTTTTTTCTCCTTCCTTTTCCATTTACAGCCTCCATCAGATTCTGATTGCCTCTTGATTACAGAAAACTCAGCTCAAAAAGTTGCATATTCCACATGTAAAGAGGTCACCCCAAACCACAAAATTGGTCATGTGCAACCTTATAGTAGGAGGTTTCGGCAAAAGATCCTCTACACAAATCCATCCAAATTGACATGAGTAACCACTCTAGTTGAAGCTGATGCATTAAATGATTTAACGCACGTTGATCACATACATTCTTTATACATATTTAAAAAGGTAGAGGGGTTGTACCTTTCGAATATGTAAAGCCGTTCGCACAATATCATAGTAGTTCATATAGTAGTAGGAGAGCAAAAACCCGTACTCCTGCACACAATGAATTATCATAATCAACAATGGTTTTATAATACAGAATATCAATATATATAGGTAAATAATTCACGGAAACAATACAACAATGGTATTATAATATGTTAGCTGTGTTAGAAAGGCATTTGAGCAACACTTCACCACAGATACCTTACCGGTCTCTAATGACACTTGTAGGATCTCAAACCTCATTGAGCTACCACTTATCTCAAAACTAATTTGTGATTGGAAACGGCACGACAATGATTTTATGATATGTTGGTTGTGTCAGGAAGGCATTTGAACATCACTCCACCACGGGTGCACACGAGGGTTGTACCAGAGACCTAACATAGGATAATATTTGCCTATAAGCAGATTGCATATTAACATCCAACTCATGGGGCCCACTTATGTACATGGGAGGAGGATAGATGGAATGGACAAGACTAAAAATCAGCCCCGTCAAATAATCCTAGCCTTTGATTTAACAAACTTAAAGTTTAATGGCAACTAAACCATAAATTCTTTTGAGATTCAATCCAAATGTAAGTGAAACTTCAATAAGTATAAAGTTGGTCCTAATACAGGATCGAAGGATGACGAGTGTATTAAAGGAGCTACACTAGTCAAAGGTGTGCCCAATTGCGCCCCATAAAGCTAGACCGCACATGCAATCCACTCATAAGAGAACACTATACTCGTTTATATAATCACTAGCAGATGGTCATTATGTATCGACGACTTTCAGCCACCGTAAATAAAAGGAAAAAACCAAGATGGAAGATGCCTATGCGAGAATAAGTTCGTTGTATTGACGGTTTGGATTTCACATACATGAGCTCAAATATATCAATTGATACAGTTAGCTATCTTAGTCCGGATTTATCGTTAGAAAAAAGATTCATATCTCATATTATTGAATTGCTTTGTGAGTTGTGACGTAGATATTTTTGGTTCATGTCCTTGGACTCTTGACATTTATAAAGGACAAGGTCATTAAAAGTCCTAAATCCCTATGAATAACCTAGATTGTAGTGATAGATGATCATGGATTTTGAGGGTCCCACAAGATAACCCAATGATTGGCTGATTCGCGGTATCGAGGTGGCATTGATCAGGAGGCTTTATTTTAAAACCTAGCCGTCCAAGCCGCTCACCCAGCTGATTTAATATATGTGATTTGGTATTCACTTTTATAAAAGTATTTTATTATATGGAAAAATTAACCATGGGTCCCTTAATATTGTTGTTGAAGGCCTCTATTGATATACTCAAGAATAAAGAAAATTGCTTGAGCTTCCTCTTGGACCCCTCTTTTGACTTTTGAGTGATTTTCTCAATTTGATATTATGAGCCAAAGTACAAATGACTTCACTCACAATGACCTCTCAAACTGTATAATCTTGGATTTCTCTAAAATCATTTGGGTGCTTAACCCCAGGATTGCAATAGTGAGCACCTACAATTGTGCACCAAATCAAATCATTAAATGAAAAATGTAAATGCATATTAATTAGATTGATGATTTATTTAACCATGCATTCATTCAAAAGACCACATCCACATGATATACATAATATATATATATATATATATATATATAAGAGAGAGAGAGAGAGAGAGAGAGAGATACCCTACAACCAAACGTCGGGAGAGGGTATGGTGGGTGGAACCTTGATGAGTTCTCCATAGATCTTCTAACACCACCAAATTCTTTTGGCTTTGGGGCTGCTATAGCACAAAGGGGCTCCAATATTTGCGCTTCGTTAAGTCCATACAAGCACTGGTCAATGGAAATAACGTTTTCATTATCTATGTAAATGAAAACTACATGCAAATAAATGGGAAATAATTTTTGAAATACTAAAAAAAATAGAGATAATTAGCGAAAGGTCCCTCATAAAGGTCTTATAAGGCCTCCAGTCCACCAATTTTTTCTCTAAGACCTGTAGTCCATGCAACTCAAACGTATTTAGGTGAGAGGTCCATAGATACGTCACCTCATGGAGAGAGGTCCTAGACACGCCACCTCATACATTTTCATGACTGATTTACCATTTTAACTGATTAGGCATAAAATTTTAAATTTAGAAATTTTAAATCTTCCATTCTCCCTCTTCTTCTTCTTCTTCAATACGGACATGGACATTGACGGATTGGATCGCAACAGTTGAGATCGATCTCTATTTTTTTTTTTTTCAGAGAACGAGATCGAGGTTTTTTCGGAGAAGTAGCATCGCCAAACATTGCTGCTTCCTTAGCCCACAAGCTGTAGCCGGAGACGAAAAAGAAGACCCCTGCAACCTTGCCCAGGTTCTATTGCAGACTTGCAGAACACGAAATGAAGAAGAAGACAATCTACTGCGCCATCGCCGAATTTCCTACCCCACCACCTTTCCTGCGTGTCGCCAGAGAAGGGGGATCGCCACCAGACGCCGCGCCATGCCACTGTCGAAATCGAGGAAGAAGGTAATAGGCTTGCTACTGTCCATTTTTTATTACAGAAACCAGAAGGAAGATGACCTTCGGCCAGGCCAGGTTGGGTTTTTTCAGGTCTGTTCTGACCTGGCCTGCTACGGCAGCCCAACCCACAACCCAGATCCGTCGCTACTACTGCTGCCCCGGAGTCGCGCCATCGTTGGAGAAAAGAGTAAGGTAGCAAGGCTGTCTTCCTCCATCACAGCACCGCTAGAGAAGGAAGGCAGTAGGGTTGTTATATCATTTTTGACAAATTTATATGAGTTTTTATGAACTTTGTCTGAGTTTTTGTGAAATTTATCTAAGTTTTTGTCAAGTTTATCTGAATTTTTAACAAATTTATATGAGTTTCTGTCAAATTTATCTGCGTTTTTCATTTTTTGTCAAATTTATCTGAGCTTTGCGTAAATTTATCTGAGTTCTGGAACAAATTTTTCTGAGTTTTGGACAAGTCTATCTGAGTTTTTAGCTAATTTATCTGAGTTCTAGAACAAATCTATCTGAGTTCTGAACAAATCGAACTGAGTTTTTGGCAAATTTATTTGAGTTTTTGGCAAATTTTTCTGAAATTTAGGAAATTGGTTTATCTTATTTTTGACAAATGTATTTGCGTTTTTTAAATTTATTTAAGTTTTTTAATTTTATTTACGTCTTTTGAAATTTTTTTGCTTTTTTTAAATTTATTTACAGTTTTGGAATTTATTTGGATCTTTTGAAATTGATTTTCATCAATTGGAATTTATTTATATTTTTTGAAATTTATTTAGATCTTTTGAAATTTATTTGCGTCTTTTTAAATTTCTCTGTGTTCTTTTGAAATTTACTGCGTTTTTTGAAATTATTGCCTTTTTTTAAATTTATTTGCTTTCTTTCTAATTTATTTGTATTTTTTGAATTTATTTGCCTTTTTGAATTTTATTTATATATTTTGAAATTTATTTGGCCTTTGCATTTTTTTAAAATTTATTGTGTTTATTAAAATTAACTTGCGTTACTTTGAAATTTATTTGTGTGTTTTTAGAATTTATTTCAAAATCTCATTAATGAGATTCCATTTATCATGGCCAATTAAATGGCAGTTGACCATTATTAATGGGATATCATACTAATCATGAGATATGATTTAAAGAAAGAGGAAATTAGACATATCATCTATAAGAATGTGTTAGAGGACCTTTGGCTGCATGACTTTTTTTTTTTTTTTGACTGTTTGCAACAAAGTCATACTTTGAGGGACCTCCGACCAAACACCTCATTTTAAAAAACGCAATAAATTTAAAAAAAATGCAAAGGCCAAATAAATTTCAATAGATGTAAATAAATTTCAAAATATCCAAATAAATTTTAAAAGATGAAAATAATATCAAAATACGTAAATAAAATTAGAAAATGAAAATAAATTCGAACAAGATAAATAAATTCGAAAGAAAGCAAATAAATTTCAAAAAATGCAATAATTTCAAAAAACGAAGTAAATTTCAAAAGAACGCAGCGAAATTTAAAAAGCCGAAAATAAATTTCAAAAGATCCAAATAAATTTTAAAAAAATATAATTAAATTTTAAAAGATGAAAATCAATTTAAAAAGACGTAAATAAATTTCAAAAGATCCAAATAAATTTCAAAAAATATAAATAAATATGTCCAAGCTGCATGGACTCCAGGCCTTAGAGGAAAATTTGATGGACTGGATGCCTTACAAGACCTCTATGAGGGACCTTTCGCTAATTATCTCTTTTAAAATTTATTTACGTTATTTTGAGATTTATTGTGTGTTTTTAGCATTTATTTGAAAATCTCATTAATGAGATTCCATTTATAGTGGCCAATTAAATGGTAGTTAATCATTATTAATAGGATATCCCACTAATCATGAGATATGATTTATGAAAGGGTAAATTAGACATATCAGGTATGAGAATGTGTTAGAGGACCTTTGGTTGCATGATTTTTTTATTTTATTTTATTTTTTTTTTTGGTTTTGCACCGTTTGTAACAAAGTCATACTTTGGGGGATCTCCAACCAAACGCCCCCAAAAAATACTTCTAATATTAGATTGATGGTTAGCTCATTGAGCTCCATTTAAAAAAGCTAGAGAGCAATGGAGAGAATATCATCATTTATAGAGAACCTTACATCATAAAACCAAGTATAGATCAACAAAGGCCTTACCAATTTACACCCTGAACATGATTGCAGACTCCTTTTTATTCCCTTTTTTCTCAATTGCTCAAAATATCTAACATGAAACTTTGGACGATGACAAAATGGCTCTCACCTTATCTATCGCATGTACATCCTTTGCACACAAGAAATACCTTGAATTTATATAGTAATCTCCTCTGCAATTTTTCTTGGCCGACTGAAAAAACAACACATAAAAAGGGTCTCATTGTTGTAGGTTTTTAATTAATCAACTTACGGGAAAAAATTATCACATGTAGGTTTGTAAGTATTCATTTATCCCCCAAAGTAAAATATTTAGAGCAAGAGAAAATTCAAGCTCTGCAAAAGGAGGGTTCGTATGCATTTACATTGAAAACAGTAGCACTCAAACAATCCTAATTTGGGAGGACAAGGTTACAATCAAGTGTAGGTTGACCCTTTTTATTTTCAAGTTGGGTCTAGGTTGACATTTTTAACTAAATTAATAAATGGGTCACTTTTGGGTAAATCTAGAAATTTTGGTGTGATTAATCAATGGGTCACTTTGTTCTTGCAATTAAAAATTGTTCTAAACTCTAAAAGATCAATGAAGATGAATAATGTTATATGATTTTTTTTATTTTTTATTTTTTTGTTAACCAAATATGGGCTAGGACCCTAAGACTCGCACAAGCGAGGATGTAGACACAACTCACAAATCCTAGGTGATGGAAACTTGCACATGAGTGGAGAAACACAACTCACGCATGTAAGGTAATGGGAATTCGCACAAACGAGGAGACATAAACACAACTCACACATGCAAGGTGATGGGAACTTGCATATGCGAGGAAATATAAACGCAACTCACACATATGAAGTAATAAAAACTCACATATGCAAGGAGGGAGGAGGCTATGTTTGAAACTTGGATCTCTCAATGAGAATTGCCACTCCTTACCACTATGGTAAGGAGCCGTTTTCAAATAATGTATTCTAAAGTTATTCAATCCAATGGTCAATAATTCCCAAATTAGAGTGAGATTTTGTCCCAATGAAGAGATTGAGATCAAGCATTTTTCATTCACTATGTCACAGTAAAAAAGGGGGCCCCTAAATTTCACAACTCCAACTGTGATGATTCAATTGACTTTAGATTTGAAGGGATCTAAAGGGGCAAAATCACCTCATAAAGTTCGTCTGATATGAGTCCCATGCCATGTACGAATTGTATCGCCCCATTCTGGTCGATCCTATAATCAGTCGAAGGGTTTCCTAGCAAGTAACCCTGCAACCATTTTCAAATCTCAACTAGTATTATAATCACTGAGAGAAAGGTTTTCTAGTACATGTCCCTGTTCAAAAGGCAAACAATCATGAAGATATATCCCCATGACCACTTGATGACCCACCATATTTATGCTTGTGTAACAAAGTGTTTCAAGAATCACATACCTTGAGATTGAGGATTGGTTCCTGTCCAGCTTCTATACCTAAAATATCATGAAAACATTTTATAGTGTTTTAGGCAAAAGAATAACAAACCAAAGGGCTTGTTTGGATTATCAAATTTTAATTGAAGAAAGACATCAAAATAAACTGGCCTTCCTCTCAAATTAAGTACAAAAGTAAGGAAACGAAGTCACCATGGTAAATCACAAAGTAACACTTACTAGGGGCATCTTTCTGTGCTTATACTGGCTTTTTACCAGAAGAAAGGTGAAAAAGCTACAACGATGCCCTAAGGTAAAGACCTTCCATTTATCACTTTTCGCATTGTAGGATTCAGTTTCACAGGAGGGTGAAAATTCACTTACCATCAATTGGGTGGAAAAATTGATTGTTACTAGTACATTTCCACCCTTAATCCCCTTTGATCAAGCTCAGTTCCCATGAGTTTATAGTAATGTTCCATTATCCCGAAGTGTTGAAATGAGGGATGATCTGACTCAATTCAACTGCGTCCGAGTAGGAGTCGAGTCCGAGTTTTCAAACCCATCATTGAGGATGATACCCGCATGGGAGTTCCATGCGAACTACTTCCGGACTTGACAAATGTGGGCCACTGTTTTCTTTGATCTAGGGCACTGGCGTTGCATCCTACTCTCATATTTTACTCCAGTACAAATAATATTCACTATTAGATTGATCACACATAAAAATGAGATTGTATCGAGCTAAATCCCATTTTTCACGTATTGATCAATCCAGGTTGCGTAGGAGTGACATTTGTATTAGTGAATATTTAGCGGAGGATTGTGATACAATTGGTGTGGATGACACAAAGGTGGACATCACATGGTCAAGTTTACATAGAGATTCACATGAGGAGCTGTTCATATGATGATTTCTCATCATTTGGAGTTATTCTCTTCTATTACTAACTAACTAAACAAGGATTACAATTCGCTATTTCTTAACAATAAAGATTACCATTTGCTATTTCTTGAACAACAATAGGAAGTACCAAACCACTGTATGAATCGCCAGCAATGTAGAGAGGATTTGAGAGGAATTCCGGATGGTCATCTAACCACTGTATCATAAAAATAGATGCACACAATGCAATTAGGATTCTATTTAATTGAAATAATTAATAGGGATCCAGTTGCCTGATATGAACTATCAACTAAATCTGAAACACCTTTTATCAAAAGAAAAAAAAAAAATCTGGCACACCATTTGTGGACCAAATTACTATAAGATCACACCAATCGGATAATCTAGCCAATAATTTTGATGGTTGAGATTATATCTATCATAAAGGTTCCCAGCCAGCAATAATCTTAACCGCTCATCCTATTTGGCTCACCGACAATTTTTGGTCACCAAGAAAATATGGATCTAGCATGTAGGTTTTTTTTTTGGCTGCTGCTGCTGCTAGGATCAATGGAACAATGTGAAAAAAAAATAAATTAAAGATGGATACAATGAACTTAAAAAAATTAAAGGTGACCTTTCTTAGAAACTGATAGAGTTCTTTTGACGCTTTAAAGTCTCCGCTCTTCTTGTTGCCTTTTGAATATGAAAACCCAGTCCTAACAGGTGAATCCACAAAGATGATACTTGCAATCTAAAAATTTCAGCACGATCAACAATGAGATTGAAAGAAATCCGATGGTTAAAAATGTTCGTGGCCGTAATCAAAATTAGTTCATTGAAAAATTATTTTGGCCTTACAAACCTTTGTCCATGAATGTGGGTTCAGCAATAAACCTGGTATGCTGCCATTGTACTCCTTGTACTCTATAATCAAAGGGCCTGCAATGTAACGGGCAAGATGTATCACCATTCATTTATAATTAGTTGAATAGATTTTAATTTCGAAATGAGATGCCCTAGATACAGATTGTTGATTATTACATATTAGGTGCTTTGTTTCATGTAATTCAATTCTTAAGAATTCTAAAATGCATATCTAGATGTTAAAATTTAAGAATAACATTGGATGTCCAAAATTGATCATCAAATAATTCCTTCGGAGGAGATGCAAAATGATTACTCAGCCACTGGCCCATCATCCTGGTAACTCACATCCTTGGAAAGTCTAAATCCCACCAACATCTCCACATTATTTCCTTTACCTCTAATGTCCTCTCATGGCTTTAATGATCCTTTGTTTGAACTCATTTGATCAACAATAATTTTTTATGTGTTCAATTCCATGGAAATAAACAGGTCCTTACTAAATTGGAGGATTTTATACAGCCCATTTGGGATCTCAATGGTTATCCCATTGTTCAAAATGCCCCTCTCTTGTTTCAGAGAAAAAAAAAAAAAAAAAAAAAAAAAAAAACAAAGTGCTTCAAATACAATGCAAAAGTTTCCGAATTTAGATATCAGATTTGATTACAGCTATTTCACAAAACAATGCATTTTTTAAGAGTCTACAAATCCTTGATCACCTTGCAATTTGAAAGCATATACAACCCAGATATATGGAGAGGATTTCCTCCTACAAGCGGACTCCATGTGCAGTATAGATCTAAGGGCCCACTTGGGCTCACCTTTCATTACTCATTAGTATAGCTTTTTTCTCACCTTTATACCACACGATCTGTCATTTTGTCTAGTTTTATGCTCATCAAGACATCAACCTTTATTCATAGTTGGATTGAGACTCAAAAACCTCTATAGTTAAAAGACCATTAAATTTTTAACTAATTACATGGACTAGAGAAATTTCATGGGGCTAAAATTTTGCATAAGCCTTATCCATAAAATACCTTTCTATCCATCTTAACCCCAATGATACAGAGCAATCCAAGTGGTCTCCAAGAGCTAGACCGCAAAAGCATATATGTGGTCTGCACATAGGAGAAAATCCTTGTAGATATATTGCTTTGTAAGAGCTCCACTTGTATGTTGAACATTTCTAGTTTGGAACCGATTTATCCATGTTCAATTGCATTAGCCTCATTTCTTATACAGCATCACACAAATGCAAAAAACAAAAAAAAAAAAAAAAAAAAAAAAAAAAACAAAACAAAACTTGATAGTGTCCTCTTTAAAATGAACAACTTTATAGTAATATTTTAAAAGGTCGCCCTATATATCTCAAGCACCATCAATGAGCACCTTTTTGTCAAGCCCACCTAAGGACATGCCAATCATGGGGAGGTGGGAGATCAAAAGATCTAAAAGTGACATGCAATATTCATAACGCCAATCTCATTAGAAACCCCATTTGATATATGGCTCTCAAATTTAATGTTCACTAAAATACTTTTGATTTTCAATTTTAATCCAACAATAGATGATATAGAATAAGTGCCTTATTCGATCCTATTCCAATTCATTTATGTATATAAATGTGAAGTGTTTGAATTGATTCATGAAGAATCCCGTATGCCCAAAAAAAAAAAAAAAATTGCTCTTGAAAATTATTTAAAATCACAGTATCGGTCGCGGTTTACGGTTGTCACGACATGGAAAAAATTACCAATAAAATTTTTAAAAAAATCCAAAATATCTAGAATATTGAAAAATGCTAGAAAGCAATGTCCTTTTTCATTACTACATACTTTAAAATAAAATATCGATCATCCTAAGTTATAACATTAGGTACCGATGTTTATTCATGACCTGTATTAGGTTTTAGTGTTTAATCTTGCACCTATCTTTTTTCATATTTTTATTCTATATCCTTAAGTTTGACCACTATTTAACACCTGGATTTTTAAAACTTTATCCACATGTATTTCAATAATTAATATGCTAATGGCTTAATTTCTATTGGAATAAACCTGATTGATGACCCCTTTGAGGTGGCATTTGTTTTGAATGATTTATATTTTTATAAGTGGGCCCTAATGAATGGTAACACTCAAAACAAGTAGGGCATTTTTAATTGAGGGGCTAAATGTATACAATGTGGGCCCATTGTGATGCCCATTCAAACATTGCAAATCGTATATCAAAACAAGTGGCCATTGAAATTAGTAGGTTAGATCCTCTAGAATGTGGGCCCCACTGAGGAGCCCCCAGTTGTGAATTAAAACCTCCCAAGCCAATGTCACATGGAACGAGTAAAGAGGCAATTAATTCCCAGTGGCACACTACACAGCAAACGAAGGAGGGATAGAGAGCAGAAGGGAGAACAAGAAGAAGAAGAAGACAGCAACAGCCAGGTATGTCTCCTCCCATCCCTAGGAGGTCAATTCAATTTCTGGTAGCTACTGATGTCCTTGACTGACTATTTGCAGCTTTATACTGGCTGAGGCATTAGTAATTTTTTGGGTTGTGTTTTTTTTTTTTTTTTTTTTTTAAATGAATCTGCATTATGTTTTATATATAAGTCTTTGAGCTTAAACACTTAATTGGTTAGAAATGTTTTAATGTAGACTAAATAACCTCATGACACTGCCTTCCCTGGTGGGCCATTCATCCAGTGGGCCAAACTGCATCTATTTAATTGCCCTACTTGACTGTGTCTGTTTATGGATATAAGTCGAGTTTCATCATCCAGTGCTCATATATATATATATATATATATATATATATATCCGTCCATCATATAACAATAGCCGCTAATATTAAAGACTCAAGAGTCGGTAACTTTTATGTGCTTTTGTTGTGAATTGATCTATCGGTTGAAAGAGGCCGTATCTTACCAAAATTGAGATGAACAGTATACTTTTTTTTGGTAATTTGGGGGTAGTAGGTGCAAACTGTTTGGCATTTGTGATGGCGCCCACATGTAAACACAAGTGGGCCCCATCACAAATGCCAACACAAACAAACTGAATGGATTGATCCTGATGAGTTGTATGATAAAAATAAAAAAAAAATAAAAAAAAAAAAAAAAGCAAAAAACGAGGGATCAGAGAGGCATTTTTTTGGAGGCACATCTATCACCTATGATCATTTTAATCATTGACATAAATCTATCCCTTGAGTTGCACTTCTAATTTGACAATGTTCCAACATCATTCAACATTACATTTTGTCACATTTGAATGATATATATATATATATATATATAATATATATGGGGAAATATTCAAGTGAAAACTAGTATCTCACTTATTATATGAGAACTTTTTTGCGGGGCCCAACTAACAACCCATTTAAACCTAGCAACAAATATGGAACCCCCTTATAGTCACTAATCCCAAGGATTGACACACATCCGAATGGATTGAACCGTTGGATCGTGGGTTGAATATTTTTTTAAATATGAAACCATTAAACATGTGGGCCACGGATGAAGGGGTTAGGGGTATGGATTTTGGGTCAAACTTGATACTTGGGGTGGTCTCACATAGATCTTTTCATCCCCCATATTCTCATTCCAAAATGGGGTCCACAATTGGGCCCCACAAAAAGGTTCTTACATAATATGTGAGAACAGTTCCCACATAATATGTGAGAACAGTTCCCACCTAAATATTACCCATTTTATATTTATATAACACCATACTAGAGGAACTTAAAAGGTTACACCCCTTTTTCATAGCAAGGAATTGAATTCCTTGAAATACTGAGAAATTAATTTATTTTCTAAATGTGGTTAAAATTAAAGAAATAGGGGACAAAATCCATAGATTACCCTCAAATAATTTTTCCTTCATTAGAAAACGAAGTGGGGTGATATGGAAAATGACTACCAGCCACAGACCCTAGTAAATCAAACCTTAGGAAGTCTGGTTGTCATTTGGACTTTGTATTTGAGGTCAAAGATGACCCCCTCAAGTTAAATCCCTTAGCTTTAACGTGATGTAGCCTTGGATTTTTGTTTTGGTAGAAAACCTGGCCGAGTGGATTACGGCCTGTAATATTACACACTTGTCCAGCCATCTGTTGGACAAACATAAGCGGATAAGAGCTCAGGAAATGATAGGATATATATCGCTCTTACTACTATCGTTTTAATCAACAGGTGAAGGTTTGGGCTTTGGTTGATGTAATGAAACTAATCTTTTTAAAGCTGAGCAGTGACTCAGTGTATGCATCTTCCAATCACATCTCGAGTCGTATGAATCCTTTCAAGATTTTCAAAATACTCAGAGACGTGAAAATAAATAAAAAGCTTCTATTTTCAATAGTTTTTAGGATCTTTGAGATGTAAATACATGAACAAAAATGGCTACAGCATACCTATTTCATATAGAAGGCCACTCCATGCTGAGCAACCAGGACCCCCTGTAAGCCACATGATAAGAGGGTCTTCTCTGTGATTGGTCTCGGACTTCACAAAGTAGTAAAAGAGCTGGTCTTCATCCGACTCCCCCACTCCCACGTACCTACATCAACAAACAAAACAACTAAAATTCTCATATGGGAAACTTAACAAACAAAACAAATTAAAATTCTCATATGGGAAACTTATGGCACGTTTGCGTGGTCATTTTTTTCACCAAAAAGAGAATGGAGTATAAAATCGACTTTCATTGGTGTTGAAAGTTCCACATAAAATAAAAGGAATTTGACATATTAATTTTCCTTAAACCCTACATCCTTAATTTCATGACTGAAGATCTATTAATGTGGTCAAACGACTCACGTCCATATTTTTTCTTTTCTTTTATGATCTGGATCCCATGATATCATAAGATCTAAATGTAAAAAATTTAAAACCCCATACATTGAGAAATCTAGATTGTCTTCTTTTATAGACTTGGATTCCATGATATCATAAATAGAAAAGTCAAAAAAAAAAAATTGTAAAATTTATTTTTGTAGACTAACGTTAATTGACTCTTGGTAACATTAATAGATTTTTCATCATAAAATCAGAGGAACAAGGTTTAAAGGAAATTAATATGTCAAATCCCCTTAAATAAACTTAACTTTTTGTAATGTTGCATAATACCATCCAACGGTTTCGAAATTGAGTTTCTGTGGAACATTATGGAAAAGGTTGGTCTGTAGAATCGGTTTTCCACAACGCTGCTAAAACAAGCCCTTGAGCAGATCACACTCAATAATACAAAAAGTAGGAGAAGCTTTACTTACCCTGTTTCCATATGGAAGGGAAGAGGGCCATTGAAGCCCGGAAGATATCTGACCGGCCATTTATAGTTTGCATGACAGCAATATGTAAAGGATACCAGCAGCACGAGATACTGAGAGATTAAGGAAAGAAAGTTTTCCTTGGTTGCAGCCATTTTCATCTACACCGCCGGAATGAACACAGGAGAGGAGAGGCTTAAAAACTAAAGCTTTTAAAAGAGTATACTATAAAACTGCATACGACGCTTCGGGTCACTACAGGCAAGGTGTGGGCTTCGATGTAATTACAACGTCAACGTCCTTCATCCAATAAGAAGCAGCCATGTCATTTAAAATTCGAGTCAACTTTCAAAGAAACATCGAAAGTAAACAGTTTTCTCTTATTTCAAATCATTGATTGCCCTTTTTAACTAAACAATTCCTCACAAAGTCTCCTGAGCTCCCTGTCCAAAAGAATTGCAAAAACCATCTCATACTTCAACGTCTTTCATATAACTTATATTACCAAGCACCAGATGAATCCTATCATAATTACCAACCAGTATTTGGTGAGCCTCGTCATGATTACCAACATTATACAGCCTCCATGTTGATTTTCCTTTTTACCAAACAATCAAAAAACCATTAGGTCCTACGATCATAATACTTATATTACTGCTTCCTTATATTTCAGGCGAGGACTGAATTCCAACTAAATGTTTTGTAGTGATATAGTGTTATTCCCACACAGAAAGGGCCCCTCAGAGTTACAGTACAATGGAGTTGTAAACTGCTCTTGTTTTACTTTTTTTTCCTTTTTTATTTATTTTTTCAAACACCTTTATATCGCTTCCAAGAAGGCTACAATCTTATCAGATCATGATTTTCCCATGTGATTACAGATTGAAGCAATGATCTCATTTTAACTTCTTAGAGAAAAACTCAGAAGTTGAAAAGATTTGCATTCACTTCTTTCATCAACTATAGATACATCTAAGGTAATTTTTAAATATATGCTCACTGCCAGTCAACAAGAATCCATAACCATTTCATCAGCAGCAGGAGCAGCACTAGTTGTTTGTTTTTCCACATCCATTGCCTCAATGTCCTTGTCCTCTTCTTTCTTTGTACACTCCACTTTCTCAACCTTCAGTCTCTGCACAGTAGTTCAAAATTTAAACGAGAGACTATACAAAGGAAAGCTTGAGATAATGTCCAGTTCTTAAGAACATTTTATACAGCAATCTAAATCATTCAACGGGTTGGACCCACAATGGTTGGGTAATAGAACAAATGTCTTTTTAATCTGCAAACAATTGCAACCATTTGACTGGTAATTATTTTCGCACTTGAATATTGAGTGCTGCAAATGAAAAAATATAAACATAATTGTGCCGCCGGGTCATCCAGACAAAAGTTCTCAACCATTGAAAATGGGCCCAACTATAAAAGAATGCTTAGCCATGATAAATTAAATAACATCACAGGCAACGAATTTTATATATATATATTTGCCTGAGAAATTTAAGCCCAAAGTTTCTAGTGATCTGCTTGTAAAATAAAAAGTGAAACACTTATAACATCTGGGAAAACAGAACAAAGCAAATAGTTTCTCACAGATAGGAGCTTTTGTTACCATCTCAAAAAATTAGGAGATAGTGCTAATCAGAGTGGCATTAATATATGCAGCAACAAGTTTGTCTAGGATGCGTGAATGGAATTCAAGTCACTGATCAGGTAATCAGTCATAAAATCACAGAAGCATTGAACCCTTTCCTATTCAGAATTTTCAGGGACAGCCAGGCCATACCTAAACATGGAACAGCCTGTCCTGTTGGGCTGGCTTGACCCACTCAATTATCAATCTAAACCCCTTACCCTCACTACCCTCACATGAATTACACTCCCCAAGTTTTGACAGTAATTTGAGTTTTGTAGGCCTTGGAATTGGTTGTGCAAATTTAGCACTCATCTAAATTTATTTAATGGCCATGATTCAGTGAACTTTGAGGTCCTCAAAAAGTTAACCTCACTTGTTGACATGATTATCATTTTTTGCATACAGGGGGATCATAGAAGACCTTTCAGAACCCCTACTCCCTAATTAATGTCAAGCTTGAAGGTGGGTCCCAACGGTGAGGCCTTTCCATGCTTTAGGGATGGCCTGGTCGTTGCTGAAAATGAATCCATTCCCACACTTCGTATTTTACTGAAATATAGTAGACAGGAAATATCCAACCAACCTGATCAGTAAACAAGTACACGTCCACGGTTGAGCTTGTGACTGGGAACTTATACTCATTCAGGTACGCCCATAATGGTTAACAAAATTATCGGAAAAAAATAAAATTGGATCCTTCTTTTAAGATGTGTTGGTGTCCACTCAAGTAGTGGGCACACGCATTCTGCACAATTTGAGGCTTAAAATTTGAAGCATGCCTACCGAATCCGAAAATCCCATGCAGTGCAAATGATTATTTATTTGGGCCACATCAACCAATCAGATAGATTTGAAAGACAAACAAACCTGCTTGTGTCTTTGATATAAACCAATGAAAAAGAACCTTCGCTTAAGCAGCATAAAGAATCATTCCAGAACTTCAATCTATTGCCGGTTGCCACATTGCTTGGTGACATCATAATGACACGACAATACCAATTATAGTAATATCATATCACTGGTTCACCCCATACATAAACTAATTATGGAATATGTAGGCTCTTCTAAGAAATTAGCAGGTCCTGAGTTGCCCAACCACACCATTGACACAATAATATCAGGGTGGAAAGAGATTCCTTAAATATCCTAGATTAGAAGAATCTTTTCCTCGGAAGACCATAAGAAGAGAGTTAAGGAAATATCAGTCCGTGGGGTAAAAGAAAAAGTTTTAGGTATGGATGGTTATGATCTTCCAATATGGGATGGATCAAAAGCATCTCTCTCCCCTGACATAGCACATCACATTTTTTTTAAAACAACATAGCACAGCAAATTTATATTTGTCAGATTCAGAACTTTGAGATGAAGAGAAGAAACTTTGGAATATTGGATGATCTGGTTGATCAGTCCTTTCTTTACTTATAATGATTACTAGCCTTAATCAAGGCAATTACAATCTATGTATGAGGAAAGAATATAAAGAATATAAATTACAATCTTCTATAAATGGAATGAGAATATAAACAGATTGCTAATGAGTCAACTAATCCCACGTGATATATGAGTATGGGCCTATTGTACATGGGCCTTGGGTCAGATGGGGCCTTGGGTCAGATGGTGCTAACATCCCCTCTCAAATTGATGCTGGTCAACTAGTAGCAATTTGCGAACCAGGAACTCATGACGTGGCCGTGGCAATCCTTTGGTGAAGATGTCTACAAGTTGGAGTTCACTCGAGACATGAGGAAGACTAATGATCCTGCGATCATATGCATCTCGAATAAAATGACAATCTACCTCAATATGCTTCGTACGTTCATGAAAAACTGGATTCTCAGTGATACGGATGGAACTAGTATTGTCCGCATGAAGTGGGATAGCTGAGGGCAGAGGAAAACCAAGATCTGTAAGGAAACCACGAAGCCAAAGGATTTCAGAACAGGCAACAGACATAGCACGATATTCAGATTCAGTGGAGGATCGTGAGACTCTTTCTTGCTTTTTGCATTTCCATGAGACGAGTGATTCACCCAAATACATACACCAGCCCGTGGTGGATCGGCGAGTATCCGGACATCCGGCCCAGTCAGCATCAGAATACGCAGTAAGTGTCAATGGTGTGCCAACCGGAAAGAACAATCCACGTGTCGAGGAACCAAGAATGTACCGAATGATCCGTTTGACTGCAACCAAATGGTGATGCCGCGGTGTTGTCGTGAATTAACTAATAACATTCACAGCATATGAGATGTCTGGTCTAGTGATGGTCAAGTAGACCAAACTGCCGACTAAGCATCTATAGAATGTGGGGTCGGATAGGAGATCCCCGTCATCTTTCCTAAGCTTCACATTTACTTCCAATGGAGTATCCACAGGTGTGGCCGCATGGAGGCCAGCAAGGTCAACTAAGTCAGTAGCATACTTATGTTGATGTAGAAACAGTCCCTTCTTAGACTGTTGAACCTCTAGGCCCAAAAAATATGTTAACGGGCACAGATCTTTCATATGGAATGCAGCTTGAAGTGAAGATTGAAGACTCTGTATCATATTACTGTGAGTGCCCGTAATGATGATATCATCCACATATACGAGAAGTATTATGGTAGCTTGAGCAGTTTTTCTGATGAATAGTGACGGATCATAAGGACTTTGAGCAAATCCAAGGTGAATGAGAGTAGCACAGAATTTCTCAAACCAAGCTCTAGGTGCTTGTTTAAGTCCATACAACGAGCGACGGAGCTTTGTCACCGCATTTTTAGAAGTAGAGTCATATCCTTGAGGAAGACGCATGTACACGTCTTCTTTTAGATCTCCATGGAGAAAGGCATTCTTGACATCCATCTGATAAAGAGGCCATGAACGTGATGCTGAAATAGCAAGAATTGTACGCACAGTAGTCATCTTGGCGACCGGAGCAAATGTCTCATCATAGTCAATGCCATACTCCTGACGGTTGCCAAGTGCTACCAATCGAGCTTTATAACGGGCCAAAGTTCCATCAGGATGGAGCTTGATAGAGAAAACCCACTCACAGCCAATGGGTTTGATGGACGGAGGACATTGAACAACATCCCACGTGTGATTAACTTTCAGTGCGTCAAGTTCTTCCTGCATGGCCTGACGCCAACACTCATGTTGCACTGCTTGGGAAAAATGGTTAGGTATATGAACAGATGATAGAGTAGCAAGTAAGGATGTATGGGTGAAGCCAAACCGATTAGGGGGACGGGAAATCCTGGATGAGCGACGGGGGACTGACTGAGAGATGTCTGGAGCAGGTATTGGGTCAAGTGCCAAGGAAGATGATATATCAGGGGGCTCAGGTGCAATAGTTGTTTCCCGTCTACGCCTTTCATACACAAGAATAGGTCTAATATTTTCCGTAGGTGGAATCGGAGGATCAGCAAAGTCAGGAACAAGTGAAAACACATGAGATGTATCATGATCTAGATGATGAGGGAAAAAATATTGATTTTCAAAAAACACAACATTACGAGAAATCCGGATACGTTTGACCTTGGGATCATAACATAAAAATCCTTTTTGGTCATTCGCATAACCTAAAAAGGCACACTTTAAAGATTGAGCAGATAGTTTTGTTCGTTCAACCGAGGGAAGAAGAACAAAACATACACACCCAAAAACATGGAGATGAGAATAAGTGGGATGCTTATGAAATAAACGAAAATAAGGTGTTTCATGATTTATACGCGGTGAGGGTATCCTATTTATTACATGAACTGCTGTGGACAGAGCCTCAGGCCAAAATTTTGTGGAACAGAGGATTCTAAGAGGAATGACCGAACAATGTCCAGAAGATGTCTGTTTTTCCTCTCAGACACACCATTTTGTTGGGGTGTATAAGGACATGATTTTTGAGAAAGTATCCCTTTGTTTTGCAAAAAGGTCTGAAATTCATTAGAAACATATTCACCACCTGAATCTGTACGTAGTGTTTTAATGGATGTGGAGAAGTGATTTTCCACATAGGCTAAGAAAATTTTAAACGTAGCAAACACCTCAGATTTTGAATGCAAGAAGTAAATCCATGTAAAGCGACTATAGTCATCAATGAATGTAACAAAATATTTAATATGAGAATGTGATATGACAGGTGCTATACCCCATACATCACTATGAACAAGATCAAAACATTTCAATGATGACGAAGTACTGATTGGAAAAGGAAGAGCCTTGCTTTTACTCATTTTACAACTAGAACAACTGAAGGAAACATCCTTAAGGGAAATTTTATTATCATGTAGCAAACCAGATTTAAACAAAGATAACAAAGCACGAGAATGAGGATGGCCTAATCTATTGTGCCATAACTGGCTTTTATTAGAACTAGAAGCAGAAAACAAAGCAGAGGCAATCAAATTCCTATCCTGTGTAGATAGTTGTAGCGGAAAAAGACGACCACACTTAGGCCCCTTCGCTATCACCTTCCCCGATTCTTGATCCTGTATAACACAACCAGAATGAGAAAAAGAGACAGAACAATTATTATCAACTAGTTGCCCAACAGATAATAAATTTGTAGATAACTGAGGAGAAAGAAAAACATGACTCAAAGGTAAGGGATGTGAGATCTCACCGATGGCAGTAATAGGTATACTGCCACCATCTGCTGTATTGATTCGGAGAGTTCCATCATAAGACTTTAATTGAGATAAATTATCAGAAGAGTGGGTCATATGATTAGAGGCCCCCGAATCCATATACCAGGTGGAGGTTGACCGTTTGGTTTTACCTGAGAGGCCAAGAGCAGAAAAGGCATTCACGATCATCTGTTGAACCAGTTCAGGAGTAAGAGAGGATGAAGAAGCAGGCGAAGCAGGCAACAATGTATTAGCAGCAGAACTCAATGCAGAAGAAGACGCATCCAGGGTTGCCAGATTGGCCTTCTGAGAGGAAGTCTGAGCACAGCGCCGACATTCAGGAAGAACGTGGCCCTTGTGTTTGCAGTAAGAGCAGTATTTCTAATTGCATTGAGTTGCAACATG
Source organism: Camphora micrantha (assembly GCA_003546025.1). Taxonomy (NCBI): domain Eukaryota; kingdom Viridiplantae; phylum Streptophyta; class Magnoliopsida; order Laurales; family Lauraceae; genus Camphora; species Camphora micrantha. The sequence goes on along the minus strand of QPKB01000004.1, from coordinate 15,207,819 downwards.
TCCATATTTCTGACAACTATAGCACTGTACTTTGGTCATATCTCTGTTCTGCTGGTGGGAACGTGCAACATAGGCCGTAGTAAGTGGACCAGTGGAAAGTGCTTGTTGGAGAGTAGCTTGGGTTGTAAGACGCTGTTCCTCTCGAAGGAGTTCTCCGAAACAAGAATCAATAGATGGGGAAGGCACTCTACTCATCAAATTGGAACGTATTTGTTCAAAATCAGGTCTAAGTTTCATCAAGAATTGATCCCTCTGACTAGTGGAATGAATGGTTTGAACCACCGCAATTGAAGCATCAGGTAGACTGGAGTAGATAATCTCAGTATAGTCCGTCCATAAGCGAATAAACTGAGAGTAATACTCTTGAATGGACAATGTCCCCTGAGTAAACTGAGAGAGCTCATATTCCAAATGGAACCTCCGTGCAGAGTTATCCTGTTGATATACCTGTTTTAGGTAGTCCCACATGCCTTTCGCTGTTTTGTAAGGCCTGAGATTCAGGATGTACTGTGGATCGACTGACCCCAGAAGCCAAGTCATTATTTTTGCATCGTTGGTGTCCCATTTGGAGACAGCCTTGACATCCTCTACAGGTTTTGGATCAGTCTCATCTATATGACCCCATAATTCTTTTCCTTTTAAATAGATCTGAAACTGGAATCCCCATGATGTGTAATTTGTTCCATTAAACTTAACTATTGAAAGTTCACTTTTGTCCATTTTCACTCTAGGAGTTGGCCCAACTCAATGAAACAAAGGACAGTAGTGATCTCAACTCAGATCTATTAGAGTGATCTCTTCTGTAAGAATCAGGAAGTGATTTAAGTTATCTCCGGCCACACAAATGGATCTCAAGTAGTCTGGAGATGAAAAAAATCCCCAAAAAAAACAGGCGACAGGACTGATTTCACAAAAAAACAGGTCTGACGACCCTGATTTTGTTGTCTAAGAGGGACTGTGAGACCTAGTGGATGATCTGATGACTAATCAGATCTGCTGGATGTTTAGTACTCCTTTTTTTCTTCAAAACAAGCCAAGATTCACTCCAATCGATTACAAATCCATGATGCTATGAGCATTTGATGAAAACATATGCACCAAAACAAGAAACCACTAAATCGATCAGAAATCCTACCTCTGATGAGCCAAAAATTCTGAAAAAATGTCTAAGAAATCCAGGATTAATGGTCGACCAAGATGGTGTGGTCTGCTGATGCTACTGTGTTGATCCGAGGTGGGCCCCTGATGAGTCGCTCCAAACTGCTGACGAGATTGGTTCCCTGAACCAAAATAATACTCAGAGTTTTCTGCTGAGTCAATACAGGGATCCGCAAGTCTCTGATTAACTATTGATCAAGATCGGATGATTGCCTCAATGAACTTTGATGAACTTGGACTGATCGGAGGTGGGCCACCAGTGATCAGACTTCAAGATGTTGATGAAAACACTATGTTAACATGCACGAACAGTCATAAGCAAGGTGCCTATGATTGTTATATCACCAGGATTCGACAACCAGGTCGAAGAAGAAAACTAGAAGGAGAAGAAGAAGAAGAAAGGCTCTGATACCATGTCAGATTCAGAACTTTGAGATGAAGAGAAGAAACTTTGGAATATTGGATGATCTGGTTGATCAGTCCTTTCTTTACTTATAATGATTACTAGCCTTAATCAAGGCAATTACAATCTATGTATGAGGAAAGAATATAAAGAATATAAATTACAATATTCTATACATGGAATGAGAATATAAACAGATTGCTAATGAGTCAACTAATCCCACGTGATATATGAGTATGGGCCTATTGTACATGGGCCTTGGGTCAGATGGGGCCTTGGGTCAGATGGTGCTAACAATATTAAGCAACTGAAAAAGGACAGGCATGTATGTCTCACCCCTGACACGGACCATCACTATGGTGTCAACCTTTCTTTTTCACTAAAAATATTTAAATTTACTAAAACATAAAGATATATCATTAACAAACTAAAACCTTCCTCCTAAAACTTTCCTATCATTTTCCTCTGCTTTTCCATTCTCTTTTATCAATTTTGCCTCTTTTTTTTTTGGCTAGATGGGTGAGTGATACACAACCTATGAGACAACCTACCCGCCCCAGGAATCAATCCTTGGGCAGCTGTGTGAGATGAGACACCCTTCCCACTGGGGTGTCTAGCATTTTTCTATCAATTTTACTATTTACATTCGATAGTATTTAAAGCATTGGTTCATATTATCGAAGTCTGATTAAGACTTAAGCCTCAGGGTGACCACAACTCCAGGTATCAAGTTGAGTCAGGTTTTCATATTCCAGAGTCCTAATAAGCAGAACACTCAATGAAAAGTTATCTGAAAACATCACCTTCACTTCTGCAGCTGTCTCGTTCCTCATCCGTACAAACATGTTGCTGTAGAGCTTGGCATCTCTCTTGCTGCATTGAACCTGAAGTTGTTTCAGTGTCTTTTGTATTGACTTCACCTCTCTGCAAGTGAACATGGTTAAAACTGAAAAATAATAAATCACAATAATTATCTTCTATAATTATATTGATACCACTCCAGCTCACCTGTTTTTATTATCGAGCTCCAGGGCTTTCATCACATCCAATTCAGCCAAGTCCAAATCAGTAGTTTCCATGTAAGCTTGTGCCCGTCTATACAAAGCTTTCACATTGTGAGACTCAACATCTAATACCTGAAAGTCCCAGCTAACATTTAGATGCATCAACTAACACAACTACTGATGAGAGAAGTAACAACTGACAAGACCAGGTCAATATACTCTATGCAATGGCAGTCCACATCCAAAATTGCCATGTCCAATTTCAATGTCAGACATATGCCTATGAAATAATTCAAAGTCTTTCATGAATGTACATAACTCCATTTTTCTGTATCTTACACTCATGAACTAAAGTTTATGTCATCATTCTTTTATGATGAGACGTGATATTTTATAGCGTTGTTTTTTAAAGAAATGGTTGTAATGCCATCTCCCCTTTTAGTATCAGTATATATACAAATAGAAGTGTCAGACTTTCTGGAGTTCTGTATGAGACACCTCAAGTCCAACACCAACTGCAGGTCCAAGTAACATAAGATGTAGTGCCTTGACTTGCCAATCTTACAGTTTTCCTACCTTTGAACATAACTTGATTGCTTCATGGAAGTCATTGAGCTTAAGGCTGCAAGCTGCATGATTTAGCCAGCAAGACACTCTCAAAGGTTTGACGGCCTTTTCCTCATCATCCTCATAATATCGATCTTCACTTACATATTCTGCAGCCTGCAAGTAATAACAGAACTTTTTTCATCAGTGAAATAACAAATATATATTATTTACACTTCCAAGATTTTAGTATAGAAATTTGAAACCTCTGGCCTCCCTAGATACTAAGCGAGATCAGTAAAGTAATAATTGAAAAATATAATCCGAAAGATCATAAGCCAGCAAAGAACAAGTTCATGTCAGCAGCCAATGATTTAAATTACCTTGTCATATCTTCTCATAGCTTGCCTGTACTTCCCACCCTTGAAAAGTCTGTTGCCTTCTTCTTTCTTCTTCCCAGCGGCCTCAATTCTCTCACAGTTGCTCATCTCAAATGGTTGTTTTTCCTATGGTATTAAACCAGCACTAAATCATTTGCTAAAAATCCAATTCTCAAATTTTGAATTAGTCAGTCCTTTAAAAGCCTTTCATGAATAATAATACCTTGCAGTCTTTTATGTATGCTGTTATCTTAGTTGTACTTGTTTATAGATTTCTTATTAATAAAGTTTTACTGCTACCAATCAATAATAATAATAATAATGTCTTGCATGCCGAACATCCTCTAACAGTAAATAAAAGATTGATACAGAACTATCTTTTTTTCTTTTCTTTCTCTCTCTTTTAAAAGCAGCTAAATCAAACCGTACAAAAGGCTAAGCAGTGCAACAAGACAGACAGCTGACAAAAACAACAGCCCAAGGAGAGGGAGAGGGGGAGAGAGAGATAGAGAGAGAGGCAGTTTTCGATTATACAGAGGAGTTTTTGTTTTTTTTCCTACTACAAGCAAGGTGTTGGATGAATTGGAAGATATTGTAGCCCGCAAGTATTATTTTGGCCTTAGTCGGAAAAACAACATCTCTTGGCATTTCAAAACTTTGAGAGAGTGTTTTGTTCGTTGGTGACGAGCATGCCAAGTTCCTTTTGCTATTGGCGGAGGACTATACACAATGTGGTGCGATGAAACAATGATGGATAGTGGAGATATATTACTTAGAAGATTGTGGATGCATGAAAAGAATGGAACCCATGGATGTAGGATAATTGATGAGCACATTTATGTGTGAAATCTTAGGGCCATAAGCATGCATTTTACTCACATTGTACAAAGCTACTTGGGTATTCTTCTGTCTTTTTCAGGTTTTAGGTTCTTTTGGATTCTTTATGATATTTTGGGTTATCAAGAGCTGTATCTTCAAATTTACACGTGAAGCTGCCCAATATTTTTTTTCGTGGCTGTGTTCAGAGCTGAAATTCAGGCTTAATTGACATGACAAATTTCAAGTACACATTCCTAGAAGCAGTCATACAAGCAATTATCGTTTTGGGCCATGAAAGAATAATGGGCCAGAATTGAGATCCAGCACAAAACGGGCCAGTCCACAATCTTTCCAAGGGTTTATTTAAGCACCAAAGAATACATTTGTGATCAATGACTGAAATGCAATCCTACACTTGCAACAAGAAGAGGTGTCATTTTGTTCAAGAAGGGGACCACATAAGCACAAGTCCCACATTTTTATTGAAGCAAAAGAAAGAAAAAAATATAGAGAGAAACGTCTCACCAAGCAAAGGAGAAAAAAAAGAAATTATTTTCCTTGATTTTCTCCACTCACCAAGGATGGAGGGCCCACATGTTTTCCAACCACAAGGAGGCCACACGTCATCTTCCTTTTTCTTTGGGATTGTTTCTAATCTAACACACCTATTGGAAAGAGAAGAGATAAGGGAAGGAGCTAATTTGTCTCTAGCACACCTCATCACAAGTGGTCAAAGAAGCCAAGGAAAGAATTACATAGAAGGAATTTTTTTTTTATCTTTCTTGGTCTCTCTCCAACGTGCAAGTAAAAGGGAAAGAAGAAGTTGAAGATATTTTTTTCTTTCTTTCTTTCTTTGGAAAGTCAAAAGAAAGGAAGAAAAAGTTGGAAAGATGTGGGTGTGGTTGCCAAGCAAGAGATCTCACGTTTTTCTTTCTTTTTTTTTTCTCTCTTAGAAACTCATAAAAAGGAGGACGTCTCTCTCTCTCGAGGACACGCTCATTCTCTCTAAAATATTTGTCCTCTTACAAGTTTTTTTTCTCCTTTGGATGTCTTCCACTTCTCCATTAATGGTGTCTTCTCCATTCAAGCAATAAAGTTCTTCTTCAAGCAAGCTTCAATTTTATTCCATAGTTTTAATCCATTGCTTTCTTTTATGTTTTTTTTTTTTTTGGGTTTGTAACTTCAATTCAAGGTTTGTAATTAATTAATTTAGTTAGTTTCAAAGCCTTGTAATTTCTAAATACTCCATTGAAGACCAAGCATCAAGCAAGCATAGGCGCGCTCACAGACTAATGGTAGAAAACAAAATCACCTTCTTCAACATCAGGTATATCTAACTTTTCAACTTTTATTTTATTTTCTTTTCCATGTTTTTATTTATTTATTTTATGTCTTCTCTTGTGATGGCTAGCTAAATTCTCCTCTCTTGAGGATGGTGAAGCCATTGAATTAAGGGATGATTAAAGGAAACCATAGTTGAATTTAATTGCATTGTGTATGTGGAGGGATTATCATGAATGAAATCTACATATTGCATGACATGCCTCAAACTACTTTAGGAGGATTATATGCTTTATGATTTTTTTTATCCATAATGATACCTTGCTACCCATGAATTTTTTTGGTGTTAAAAATACATGGAGAAAGATGAGAAACTATTCATGGGTTTTTGTCTCGTATATGGTTTGAATAATCCATTGACCAAAGGTCCATCTAGATCTACGTATCTAAAATTTGGTTTTCTTAAAATCAGCCCCTAATTTCATTGGTGGATCCATTCTTGAGAGTTCTCTTCGTCATTAGATCTCATTAAATTTATTTTTCAGCAATTTAGTTGTTAGGGGTATTTTCGTAATTTTGCGTAAATAGTCACGTTAGGTCCGTAGTTGCGTTTAGTTGTTTTAATTAATTTTAGTTGCTGTTTGGTTGTGTTTGATTAGGTTTAGATCACCTGTCATCATTTTTTTGTTCACTTTTGCCTTAATTAAAAGAAAGTAATCTAAAGCATTGGCCTCCCTGAGTTCGACCCGTATTGCGAACGATCCGTACGCTTGCGGTTATTTTAATATTCACATCAATAATACATGCATGTTTGTTCACAATGGAAAGCCCACCACATTACATCCTATGAAGCCGCAACCACCAAAGAAAGGATCAAGGGCAGGTGTTACAAAAGAAGCACTTTAAGCACACCACAAAAGAATTACTTCGTGTTGGAGAGTGGATTCTTTTGCAACCTGGCAGAATGATGCAAAGCCAAAAACCAATGCAACCAGACCTGAGGCCCACGTGTGACCCAAGGAAGTTTATGAATTTTGTTTCTTATTTCCTGAATTAGTTGTAATTAATAGCTTTCTGATTATGTTTATTTTCCTAATTTGGCGAAAAGTTTTAATTATAGGGCTTGTTTTCCTATTTATATGGCATGGTAGAAAGACAGTTCAAAGTTTAATAATAAAAAAAAAAATCCCCTCTGAGGCTCGTCCTCTTAGTGAGTGTCTCCATTCTTTCAACCTTTACAAGGGTCTCTCTCTCTCTCTCTCTCTCTCTCTCTCTCCACTTTGATTGACAGCAACTCTGAGAGTTTGGGTGAGTCTTTTTAAAATATTTTCTTGCATTCCATATTTTACCCATAACCTTTTCCTTTCTCATTCACCGGATAAAGGCTTAGCATACCATCTCCTTCACATTCCCTGACAGACTTTTGTTTGTTTATGAAATGGACCTCGTTTTGCAGCATTAACATAATGTTTTCTCCCCTACACTGTACAATCATTCTCTGAATTCATGTTTGCCAGTGCATCAGCTATTCCCAAAGCCTTACAAGCACAAAACCCCTAATCATGTTACCATTTTTCTTCTGCAGAAATACATCTGCTAGCTTCCACACTTTTAATACAGAATCTCAAAGTATCTCTTCCAGGGAAATCTCAGAAAAATAGCATAGTACATGAACTAAACTTTCCACACAAGTCCTGTGAAATTAACTGCATATCATTGGAGTCCTGTCCTCTGTTTCAAACAATCCTACTTGGAAAAAAAAATTCCCACTTGCAGGCCCTCAAGAGAAGCAAAATCAACTCAAGCGATCAATGTAAAAATCCAAAACAAATCCAAAGTGCCGGAAGGAACCACTGGAGTTGATAGAAAGGACAAGCCTCTTCCTAACATACTCCAAAAGAATGTCTGGACAGTAAAATTTCTTCGACTTGATGGAGAGGACAAACCTCTTCCTAACGCACTCCAAAAGAATGTCTGGACAGTAAAGTTTTAACTTTCCAGATGAACGTGAAGGAAATGGCCCTTCTCGAATCAAGAGCTTCTCACAACGTATAAATTAACATTAATCCCTGCAGTACTAGGTGATCCAAAAGAAACCAATAAGGCAGAAGATTGATAGTGAACCATATAGCAATAAATTAGTTGACCGGTACAATAGAAATTATCAAACTTTAGTACATACATTTACCTTTTTTAACCATCTAGTTTATTGCCTTTCTCTCCAATCAAGGACTACATTATATGTTTCAATTCTATTATAAACACTAAGTGGTGTTTTAAGTTATTTCACAACTGTCCAAGTTGTTGGCCTTTTTTTATTTTAAATTCAAATAATAAACTATCACTATGAAGATGTCAAGAGAATATCATATTCATAGGATGTGCCATGATACGTATAGCTAGATGATATCTCAAATGCTCAACTTCAAAATCTTGTCATTTTACCACTAGATCAGATTTGGTCATCACCTGCGTAAAATCCACCATCTCGACTTCATAAATTACAGTTGAATATGCGGGAACAATGGCAAGATCATGTTTGACTTCAATACCTCCAAATCCATAGTCAGGTTTAATTGTCAGTATGGATAACTCGCCCTTCTTCATTGTTGCTACTGCTAGGTCCAAGCCAGCAATTACTTGCTCTACACAGTAACAAAACTAACGTTGTTAATAATAAAAGGAAAGGGCATTGCATTAATGGTAAATAAAGGTTTCTATATATATGAATTATTAATATCATGGTTGCATGCAGTTCAAAGGAAGTCAACAACAGAAATGAAATTGCGACGGAATTAACCTTCATCTATTGTAAATTCAAAAGGTGCCTCTCTGGTGACCCCTTTCTTCTCAAAAACAGTGCCATCTTCCAGCATAGCAGTATACCTTACTGTAAAAAAATTATATATATTCAGTTTAAGCAGTAAACATCAAGTTGTAACTTTTAAGATGTAAGTTGGTCAAAACGAATTATTGGGTCCCGATGGATCCATTCTAAATATGGGATCCATGTTTCAGTGATCCAGAAAACTGATCTGATGGGTTAGATCATGGATGGGAAAGTTCCCCAAAAGAATTCTTGATTGTAAGATCCAAGTCATCCAATCTCTGTAAGATTTCATTGTAGACCATCTAACGAATGGATAGGGTCCCCATATGTGTTAGCATCTCATGATCTTGTAGTTGTTGTATCTAAACTTTATGCCCATGTTTCCGTCTAAGTTATAGACCGTATGTGATTAGATACATTCAATGGTTCTGTGGCAAGTAAAATATTATCACAATTTCAGAGGATATTAAGTTCTCTAGTAAGTGATAACTAAAGTGAAAGGTTCATGCCCCCATTATAGTTGTAAGGAAACAAAACAAAACTTACCATGTGCAACCGCACCCTCGTTTGGAGTGCGCATTCCTTCTCCCTCCTTCAAGATCTTTTTCAAGACACTCAGATTACCACTGACATCGATGACAGGCTTAAAGGATACCAACTCAAGATCAATGTTCAATGTGGCATTTGATGGAATAGCAGGAAACCCGTCAGTAGCATCTCTTCCATGCTCCCCAAAGGCATCTGTAGATAACTACCAATAAAGAATGAATGTAATCACCATTAAAAAAAAAGTAGTGAACGTAATCTTGCAGATCGCAGCTGAAAGCATTCATGAACAAGCAGAAACGCCTACATCCAAATAGACAGGACGGGTGAAATCATAGAAAAAACTTCAAATTTAATGCTTAACAAAAGATTATACTGTGGAATAAGTAACAGTTATCAACTGTATCCTAAGATTCCATAATTGGAGAAATTATTTTGGAAATGAATTATTAAATAATATATTGACGCAAAAAGGAAAGAAAAGCACCAACAGAGTCACGGTGGTGCAAGATAGGCTCCAGTAGTTGGTAGCTACGGTTTCTCTTGCAGAATAAAGTCTAGTCATCTCGAAGAAGAAGAAGAAGAAGAAGAAGAAGAAAAAGATTCCAATAGTTTGAACAACCCAGAATTGCCAGACATTAAAAATACTTTTTAAGTCTAGGATAGAATCATAGTACAATAGAAAATCCTACCACACAAAAACGTATGATGAAGCTGGTATAATGTGGGCCCACAAAAAAGAGGGTCATAGATATCTCTCTATTTTGCAAGTAGATTACTATTTCAATTGAGCAGAATAGTAGGAACTTTGTTAGGGTTCACTTGGCAAATCTGATCTGTTTGAATAGAGATTATTCAGTTAGATCTTTTTGAAATGGAGCAATTTCAATTGGACTTTTAAAATTTAATGTTTGGCATATCTAATTCAACTCGTAAAAAAAAAACCAAAAATGTCTGACTGCTTTAGACATTGATGGCTCATTGAAAAAGCCACCTATTTGTTAATTTTTGAAAAAGAGGCAAAAGGTTTGAAATAATTCAGTAAGAGATTCACGTAAACTTTTCCAAACAGTTTAAAGCACTCGAGTCTATCTAAATCAATTTTAAGTCATATAGACCCAAAAAGTACACTTGCCAAATGGCACAATAGCCTTCGAATGTTGTATAGACCATACAAACCTCCCTGAACTCTCTCTCTCTCTCTCTCTCTCTCTCTCTCTTGAAGTGGTTAAAAATGAAGATCAAAGGTGAAAATAGAATCTAAGGAAGATGGGAAACATATACCTAGCCTTTGGTCTTCACTTTTAACCACTTAAAAAATTCCTATATATTGAGTTCCTATGTATTTTAATGCAAACAGCAACATTAACCAGTTTTGCATCAACAGGAGATCACCCTATCACAACACAGGTCAACACCACCCCAACGGGTGAGTGAAACCCAATGGGTCAAATAACCCAATGGACGAACAGTGCATGGGTCAACACAGTTTTGCTATATATTATTCTAATTGATTGTAGCTAAGTTTATATTCAGATTTTAGCCTCTAGAATTAGATCCTAACACCTAACACTTGTAATTGTCCTAGATTGGATATGACAGATTGTAATAATCCCATAAATATGGAAACATTAATACTTCATACAGAGAATATATATACAAGGAACGACACTCAATTCCTCTTTCAAATCTTCTTTCTTTTAGTTTCTTGATATCTCACATAGTATCAGAGCCACAATAGTTGTGGCTTGCTGGTTTAAACCTTCTCTCGAGGTCATCGACTAAGAATACAACAGTTACTGTATTTCAGGAGTATTGATTAACAACTGAAGATATCTCTTTCAGAGCTCTATTGAAGATGAAATGTTACACCATGGTTTGCCCATTATAATAAAAAGTTGTGGGGATTTTTACAGATTTTTCTACCAATAGCCAATAAGAAGTAATATTTTTTTGTCAATCTTCTATTTGGATCCTTTTCTGCACTGATTTTGATCAAATCCATCAAAAACCTTGGGTTTCTGTTCAATTTGTCTGCAATTTGGTCCCAAGGTGTGCAACCACCTAGAGTTTACTAGTCTGAAGCCTGATCTGAAGTTTATCCTCTAGAAGAGAGTATCGTTTGATTCTTCTGAGCAGTTGGCAGGGTCAACTTTCGGATGACTCTTTTTTATATTGAAGAAATCAATTAGATTTCTCTGCCTATGGACACATCTGCCCCCTGAATACACTGAAATTATCATTATCACAGACGACTTAGTATCAACTAGACACCTTTTGGTGTGGGGCCCACTTGGTGATCAGTTCAAGTCCAGAATAAATCCAGGGCAAACTAACAGCCTAAAACCAAATCTTGGACCTTTAAAATATATGTACTAAGTAATTTGACAAAATCCAAATGATTTAAAAAAAAAAAAAAAAAAACCCATTTTTTTTAAAATCAAACTTTTATATCATCATCAAAGACTCGTACCAACTATGTTAGGGTCAGCTACATAAATTTTGCTTCACCATTCCAATCTATCAAGGGTCAAATCCTTGAACACGTTGCATTTATTCAGATCTATCATTATTGTTTCCATCCATGTCCTTTCGGCTTAACCCTTTTCCTTGAGTGTGCATCAACCAGCAACACTTTCATCTAATCTTGCTTGGGGTGGATAGGCACTAATGATATACATTATATTTACTTCTAACACTAAGTTTAATTAAGTCCATCACCCAATCTCTTTACCCCCATAGCCTCTTCTTTCAAATCCTTATCTACTAACTATACCTACTCCTTTTCTAATATTGTTCTTTTTAATATGGCAAAGTTTGTAGCCATCGGTGAGTTCCTTAGCTATATCCCCTTTGCATTTGCTTCCTACACACAGGCTACGTTAACTCTGTAAAAGATAACAAGGTTGTTTGCCTACAGGGGCCCTAGGCCCAGCCCAACAAGAGGCCCATTACAGCCTCTCTCACGTAGGATTTAGTCAATCCCTGTAAAGCTAATTTCTCTCATTGATTAGCTGATTTATCTCTTAATGTTTTCCTTGTATAGACTAGGATTGATTAGGATTGATTCTTTCCATTCTTTCATTTATTCTAATTTGTAATCTTAACATACTTAGTGCCTTGATTAAGGTAACAATTGATTATAAAACAGAACAGTTGATGATCCATTGATCATTGAGTTTTCTCGCCATTATTGTCTTCTTCTTCTTCCTCTCATCCAATTACAGACTCTATCATGGTATCAGAGCTTAGGTTATGATCAATCCTCTCATTGATCAATCCTTTCTGGTGAGAATCCTCTTCTATCATTGTTGATTACCCCCTGATCAAAAGTGGCCCACCACTGATCAAACAGTGGCCCACCAGCAACTCCCACAGTTCTGATCGACAGGCCTCAAGGATCTTTTTAAGGATTTTTCTGGATTTTTTCTTCACCATTTAAGGTTGGTTTAAGGCTTCTCTTCCCCTGTCGTTTTTCATTATTAAGTGTCAGATAGTTTTCATCACAACCGTCCAGATTTGTGGATCTGTACCCGTTGCTCATCAAAATTGGACCAGAGGAAGTACACTTGATCTTCTTCAAGCTGCTCAGCCTTGATCTGTGATTAGACCACTCTGTGGGTCCCACACACAGATCTAGCCTCACAAGTCCAGTTCGTCTGGCTCTGTTTTATTTTACTGCACTGTGTTGAGTGCTGTTTCAAGTTGGCTGCTTCATCAGCCTCTCAGTCTTGTACTGCTAGTGCTTCTGATTAGTGCTGATTGCAACTGTTAGTGCTACTGTTAGTGCTGATTGCTACTGTTAGTACTGTCTGGTGGAAAAACTGCACCTTTTGTGCATTATTGGTCTTTAGCTACTGATCTGATCTCTTCTACTATTGCTGCTGTATGCTGTTGATGCTGTTTATGACTGATTAAGGCTGATTAAATACCGATCAGTGCTGGTTACTGCTCTCTTAGTGCACTGTTGGTATAAATACTGCCATATTCGCCTTTTATAGCAGATCAGAACACCCTTTTGGTTGGTTTGTGTGCTGCTTTTTTTCTTCTTCTGCTGCTTTGCTCAATTGTCTCTTATCTACTACGTTCTTGCAAATGGACAAGTACGACGTCATCCCAATTAAATTCAATGGACAAAACTATATGTCCTGGTCCTTCCACTTAAGGAACTTTGTAGAAGGACAGGGCCTCTATGGTTATCTTGATGGATCAATACCTAGGCCTCAGATTACAAGTACTATTGACTCCAAAGGCCTAGCCACCTGGTCCAAAGAAAATGCTAAGGTCATAACTTGGATCCTTAACTCTATTGATCCTTCTCTTGCGGTGGCTCTTCAAGCCTACACTACTGCAGTTGATATGTGGGCTCATCTGAAGAAAGTCTACCATCAAACCAATAAAGCCCGGAAATTTCATCTGGATAGTGAAATTGCCAAATATAATCAAGGGGATAAAACTGTGCAGGAATACTTTAATGGTTTCCTCACCTTGTGGACTGAAAGGGATTCCATGCTGATCCAAACGGTCTCTCCTGGATTTCTGTCTGAGGCTCTCCAGTTACAAGAAGAAACTCATATCAGCCAGTTTCTTATGAATCTACGACCTGAATTTGAATCTGTTCGGTCTGCGCTCATGAATAGGGAGAATACTGCTAATCTTGATACTTGCTTCCAAGAAGTCCTTCGTGAAGAACTTCGTCTCACTTCACAGCGCACTATTCTGGAAGCACCCGAAGCACCCAAAGCCTTCATTACGCCTCTTCCTGCTGACTCGGCTCTTCTAGCAACTCCTAAGCAAACTCAATGTTATGAATGCAAAGGCTTCGGACATATTGCCAAAAATTGTCGCAAGAAATTGGTTTGCAGATATTGCAAATGGACCGGTCATGTGATTGATGACTGTCGAAGCCTGCAGCGACGGAATGAGACACAGTCTAAGAAGCCTCCCTCCAATATGCCAAGACAGAATGTTCCATCCGCATTTCAGGCTCAAGCCCCAGTATCAGATACAGGCAGCACTTCCTCTGGGGCTATATCCATGACTCCTGCTCAGATTCAAGAACTGATTCAGAGCACAGTCACCTCTGCATATGCGTCTATGGGCTTCTCTGGTGGTCGGTATCAACCTAATTCTCACATAGCATCTCCTGCCTTTCATTCTTCTGCATCTCTTTCTTCTTCTATCACCTCTTCCACATGGTTTTTAGATTCAGGAGCATCAAATCATATGACATCTGTAGAATATAGCTTTACAGATTCTCACCCTTACCTTGGAAAAGAAAAAATTACCACTGCTAATGGTGATCAACTACTCATTTCTGGAGTTGGTACCATTACTTTATCTAGTGTCACTGGCCAGTCCATCACCCTTTCCAATGTCTACTTTGTTCCAAAATTATCAGCCAATTTACTTTCTGTAGGACAACTTATTGATGAGGGCTATCTTGTTCACTTTTCTTCCTCTGGTTGTGTCATACAGGGGCGACAAACTGGGAAGGTGATCGCGACAGAGAGTAAACATGGGCGCCTATTTTTGCTGGACATTGGACATCATTCCTTCTATGCTTCTTCTTCTAATAATTTTAGCAACTTGTGGACGGTTTGGCATAAACGTCTTGGTCATGTGAACAATGCCTATTTAATTTCTTTGTTTAAACTTGGTTGTTTGGACTCTCCAATTGATAATAAAATGATGTCTTCTTTATCTCAATCAAAATGTGAAACTTGTTGTTTAAGTAAGAGTCATATTTTGCCATTTTCTGTTCATAATTCTCGTGCATTAGAATCATTTGACATCATTCACACTGATGTTTGGGGCATTGCTCCTACCTTGAGTAGGGCAGGATTCAAGTACTATGTGACATTTATTGATGATCATTCCCGTTATACTTGGATTTATTTCATGCGTTTCAAATCTGAAGTGTTCTCTATTTTTCAAAGATTCTATAACCTCGTCCACACCCAATTGAAGAAAGATATTAAGATCCTTAGATCCGATTCTGGCGGAGAATACATGTCTCATGAATTCTCTGCTTTCCTTTCTGATAAAGGAATTCTTCATAAAAAATCTTGTCCGCACACTCCTCAGCAGAATGGAATTGCGGAAAGAAAGAACAGACATATTCTTGCAACTGTTCGCACCCTTTTACTTGGATCCTTAGTTCCTCCAGAATTTTAGTGTGATGCTGCACAGACTGCGGTATATCTAATCAATCGTCTTCCTAGTACTGTTCTAGGCAAGACTACTCCTTACGGAGTTCTCTTTAAACATCCTCCTTCATACACTCACTTACGTGTGTTTGGTTGCTTGTGTTTTGTTCATCTTCCACCAACCGAACGCACTAAGCTATCCCCACAGGCTGCCAAATGCATCTTTCTTGGCTACAGTACTGAACACAAAGGGTTCCTGTGTTATGACCAGTTTGAAAAACGCATGCGAATCTCTCGTAATGTGATCTTCTTGGAACAAATTCCCTTCTTTTCATTACGTTTAGATCATCATCCTCTTGCTGTGTCCTATTTGCCACAATTCCCGGAGTCTGCTTCTCCATCACCTACTCTCAAGGTCTATGTCCGGCGTAACACGGTGCCTCCTATGGTGCCTCCCTCTCCTGATCATCTCCCAGTGCAGCCTACTACTCATACAGGTAACAATGCTTCTTCTGATAGTACCATCTCTTTGCGACGATCTACTCGTCCTTCTATTGCCCCTAACCGTTATGGATTTCCTGCTCTCTTTTCATCTTTAGATAGTGCTCCTATACCCACCTCATATTCACAGGCCTCGAAGATTGCTTAATGGCAGGATGCTATGAATGAAGAATTGCTCGCTCTCGAAGCTAATCAGACATGGGACTTGGTACCGGCTCCTCAAGGAGCTTCTGTGATTGGCAGTAAATGGATCTACTCCATAAAAGTTCACTCCGATGGGAGTCTTGATCGCTACAAAGCCCGATTGGTTGCGCAGGGTTATAAACAGGAGTATGGAATTGACTATGAGGAGACATTTGCACCAATGGCTAAAATGACTACTGTCCGTACTCTCCTCTGTGTCGCTGCAGCCCGCAACTGGCCTCTGTGGCAAATGGATGTCAAAAATGCATTTCTTCATGGGGATTTGCAAGAGACTGTTTACTTAAAGCCTCCTCCAGGATATGCCTGTCCTCCTAAGCATGTTTGTAAGTTGCGGAAATCTTTGTATGGACTTAAGCAGGCTCCCAGGGCTTGGTTCGATAAGTTTCGGGCTGCAATTCTTCAAGCTGGATTTCGTCAGAGTCATTCGGATAGCTCACTATTTCTTAGATGGACATCGAAAGGCTACACCTTCCTTTTAGTCTATGTTGATGATATGATTATCAGTGGCAATGATAGTGCTAGCATTACGGATCTCAAACATCATCTCACTCGCCACTTCAGAATGAAGGATCTTGGTCCTCTCACCTACTTTCTGGGGTTGGAGTTCTTGCGTAGCAAATCTGGCATTCGGGTTCATCAGCGGAAATATGCTACAGATTTAATCACTTCGGCAAGACTCGATGATGCTCACACTTTTGATACACCTATGAAATTGAACAATAAGATCAGTACGGATGATGGCCCTCCCCTAGATGATCCCTCTGTTTTCCGGCGGATAGTTGGTAGTTTACTCTACTTAACTATGACTCGGCCAGATATTTCTCATGCCGTTCATACTGTTAGTCAGTTTGTGAGCAATCCTCACAAACCTCACCTTGCTGCTGCATTGCGCATACTCCACTATGTCAAAGGCACCCTTAATCATGATCTCTTCTACTCTTCGGGCGCTTCTCTGCACTTATCAGCGTATGCGGATGCTGACTGGGCTGGTTGCCCAGATTCTCGGCGATCTACCACTGGTTGGTGTATGTTTCTTGGGGACTCTCTGATTTCATGAAAGTGTAAGAAGCAAACCACCGTTTCGAAGTCTTCTGCTGAGGCTGAATATCGGGCGCTGTCGTCTGCGAGTGCTGAAATCATCTGGCTACGCCGTCTTCTCTGTGAATTTGGTGTCATTGTTGATAGTGCTACACCTCTTCATGGAGACAACATAAGTGCTACCAGCATTGCACACAATCCGATCTTTCATGAAAGAACGAAGCACATTGAGATTGATTGTCACTTCATTCGTCAGCATGTTGTTACTGAGAAGATCACTTTGCCTCATGTCTCTACTCTTAACCAGTTGGCGGATATCTTTACAAAAGCTCTCCCCAAAACGCGTCATCATGATCTTACTAGCAAATTGATGTTTTCTACCTTACCACATCAATTTGAGGGGGAGTGTAAAAGATAACAAGGCTGTTTGCCTACAGGGGCCCTAGGCCCAGCCCAACAAGAGGCCCATTACAGCCTCTCTCACGTAGGATTTAGTCAATCCCTGTAAAGCTAATTTCTCTCATTGATTAGCTGATTTATCTCTTAATGTTTTCCTTGTATAGACTAGGATTGATTAGGATTGATTCTTTCCATTCTTTCATTTATTCTAATTTGTAATCTTAACATACTTAGTGCCTTGATTAAGGTAACAATTGATTATAAAACAGAACAGTCGATGATCCATTGATCATTCAGTTTTGTCGCCATTATTGTCTTCTTCTTCTTCCTCTCATCTCATTACAGACTCTATCAAACTCATGTTCTTTTAGATTCCTATAGACATGCAACATTAACTCCTCTTTTTTTTGTTCATTATATCGATCAGCTTCATGCTCTTTTTTGTCAAAGTTCATATTTCCAAGTAGCAAGTCAAATCCTCCTCCTTTTCTAGACTAACTTCTTTACCCACACCCATCCAAATTGTTGCAAGAACCCTTGCCTACTTCCCATTGCAACCGGAAACCATTGCAATGCATTGACTATAGTGGCGAATGCCCTAACATGATTATGAAACCCTTACCTACTTTTTAGTGCAATCAGGCACCGATGCGGTGCATTGCTCACAGCATGGAATGACCTAGCACAATCACAAAACAATGTCTCAGATTTCATGTTGTAGATGTGACAAAATTTTATGCCATCTGTTAACCTAGCGCAACCCTTCTCTTTTTCCAAACTTGGGACCAGCAATAAACTAGCAAATCAAACTCAATCACTAGATCTAAGGGCTTTATCTAGGCTCAAAATCACTAGATCCAGGGCAAACTAATGAAGCAAATCTAACTGAACCTAGGCCCTAAGTTGCAATTATTCTACTGTTTTTTGAAAAAAAATCACAAATTCGGATAAAAATCATGAAAAATGTAATAAAAAAATAGAAAAAATGGCCCAAAACTCCTCAAGTTTTTGCTTTCACATTGCTAGATCTTTCATCTATGTATCATTGCTAAGCTATATGAACCAAAATCTTGAAAAGAAAAAAAAGGAAACAAAAAAGAAAGTGACCTTCAAAATACATACCTTTAACTCTTTTTCTTAACCCGAAGTCCCTTTGATGCATTGAATTCGTAAATTCAACATAAATGTTTATTTTGTTTTTTAGAAACAGTGCTTGAGGATGTCTGAGACAAAATGTGAGTATCTGGTGGAGAGAAAATGTGTGTCATGCAGTAGTGTTGGCAGACAGGGCGGAGGAGATTACAGAGATTTGCTCCTCCTTGGACACTTCTCTTGCCCACATTCTGTAAACAACCAATGCATACTCCAAGAGAGGGTGTGGATAGCCAGACAGTGCAATCTTCTTCTTGAAACATTTTCTTTCTTCTAATTAGCTTTCAGTAAACATTGTTAAAGAAAAAGTCTGCATAACAATCCCGTCAGAATGACCATTGTTGATCCAAGATATGCATTTAAGAAAATTAAGTATAGTTAATTTTTCAACCAACATGAAACTCAAGAAACATTTTCCCAAGAAAGAAGAAGAACAAGAGCAAGAAAGAAAACAGAATGTAGTTTATGAATAATTAAAAGTTCTACATTAAGACAATTTTAGCAGGCAAGCTTAAAGGCGTTATGCTAATTTAAAGAAAAGAGAGTAGACTTAATACTAATTCTCTGTGCAAGAACAAAACTTCAATTCAACATCAAAACCTGCAGAACATACATTGAGGTTGAACAATTAACATGACCTTCTCTCCCCTTTTCATGGTCTTGAGAACCTTCACCAATGCTGGACAGAAATGGCCTGCAATATTTAAGTCTGTTGGAATTATGCTCGTAAAATCAAAACAACACATAATAGTATACTGCTATGAATATCTTTAGACAACAATAGACTAGAAAGTCCCCAGTAGATGGTTGCAAATGGTGCAACAAAATATTCATTCATTCTGTAAAGGGGTAATGGTATTTATTAGATGACAGCCTTGGGTTAAATATAAATAGGATTACAATTCATGGTTCTAATATCAACATGATGATAAATGGTGAATACCATCTTTGACATGAAACTCCAGTCCTTCTTCAGGGGATTTGGCAACAATAGATCCATCTAGTAACTTTGCTTGATACTTAACTGAACAAAGAACAAGAAAATCAAGCATTAATCTAGCAGCTAATTCACTAGAATGGCACATAGAAAAAAAAAATAGTGATATATATATATGGGAAATTTTCAAAACCTCCCCTATCTCAAAAGGGGAGTTTATGCCCCTATCTAATAGCCAATGATTTGTTAGTATTTTAAGAGATCCACCTTTGTAGGAGAATATTTAGGAGAGAGAATCGGATATGTATATCACTGATGACACGTGTCACTTTTATTGGCTAAAAGAGGGGCTTTTTTTTTTTTTTTGAAAAACACCGGGTAGTTTTGTAGCGTAACTCTCTCTCTCTCTCTCTCTCTCTCTCTCTCTCTCTCTCTCTCTCTCTCTATATATATATATATATATATGTATGTATGTGTGTGTGTGTGTGTGTGTGTGTGTGTGTGTGTTTAATGAGAGCCAACTTCATGAAACTGATGCAAGATCTTGTAAGTAGAGTCCAGTAGGTACCCGTAACTTCATCCAAGTCGCTCGGCTGTTCGTCTCTCGACGCTTTCAACAAAATCTTTTTGATAATCCCACCATCCTTACATATGTCAATCACCCTGATCCAAGAAATGAGTTCAACCTCAAACTGAAGATCCAAATTGGAGGGAACTCTGTGGTCACCAACGCTTTCATTACAAAAACTGGAAGGCAGCGTGAATAATGCAGTCTCCCCTTTCTTCATGGTAACTATCCCATAATCCAATCCAGTAACTACTTCTCCTAAACACATCCATAAAGATAAAATAAAAGAGAAAGAATAAACTCAGAAAAAAACACACACACACACACACACACAAATTTGCAGAAACAGAGATGCTGACAATAACAAAACCCAGTAAAAGCAATCAAGAAATTTAAAAAGCTTAAAGAACCCAAATAAAATCCAACAGAAATAGAGGAAATCTCACCATTTTCAAGCTTAAAAGTGAATGGTTCCCCTTTATCCCTAGTGGATGTCATCTTGCTTCCATCGAGTTTAGTACCCACATAGTGAACTGCTCAAAACCAAAACTATCAGTAGAAAACACAAACAAGAACATAAACATACGTCGATAAAACTCAAAACAAAGAAGAAAAGAAAAAAATTCATGTGGAAACAAATTCAGTGTCCTTTTAATTTTAATTTTTGACACTAGCTTTTCCAATACAAAACAATTATAAGAACAGGACCTATCTCATGAAACTAATATCAACAAAGACAGAAGTAGAATACATGAACTTAATTCCTGACTCTGTTTAAGTTAATTCCTTGCCACATACTGCGATAAGTAGGAAGTTGATGGTCAGGATATCTTCTTATACAGAAAAGTCGATATTCTCTCATGGTTCTTTCAATTGCTTCTGTTCAAGTTCAGCTTTGAATGTAATGAAAACAAGGGGTGGCCTACGCAACTTTGGACATTTCACTTTTTGTATCGAAACTTAATCATGACATTCTAAATCAGATTACGCATTCAAACTAGAACTACTTGTTCAATACAAAATGAGAAAGAAAGAAATGAAAATCAAGAAACAGAAAGAAATGAAAATCAAGAAACAGAAGTGATAGTAATGAAGATCTATTTCTTACATATTTTGCTCACTACAGCATATTTTATTATGAGGTGGCAAATAAATAAAAAATGACACGGCTAACATCTTAGCGTAATTGATTTAGCATCAAGCCCAAATTAAAATGAACACAACCACAATTCCAAGCTCATTTTTCAGTGATGGAAGAAACCCAAGTTTTCGTATCATCATTCCAATCACCAATGCTAATCATCCTATCCCAAATGATTCTGCATCAACCCAACTTAAAATAAACGCAACTGCAACTCCAAACTAACTTCTTCATTCTTTAATCACCCAAATTACAAACTTTCCGCTACAATCTAAACCCCCCCAAAATGCATCCTAGGTTTTCAATCATTACAGGGGAAAAAACCCATGTCAAGGAGCTCAGAATCAACATGAAAAAGAAGCCAAAAAAAAAAAAAAAAAAAAACGAAATTTAGCTTCTGGGTTTGCTTAGTTTTGCTTAAATTCATCACCAGTAACTTCGTCCCCTAGCTCCGGAGTCTCCCATCCACGACCTGATTTGAGAAGCTTCTTTTTCAGAATCAGACCAGAGACATTGATCTCTCTCTCCTCTCCCACTTTGAGAGGAGGAGCTGATTCGATCACCTCTCCAGGTTCTTCGTCTGTATCATCTGAGCCTTCAATGTCGGAGATGTTGGTCGGTCTGGATGCCCTCGCCATCGCTGACGAAAATTCCACCATCTTTTTCAAGGAGAGGAACTGGGCTTTGCAATTGCAGAGATGGAAATGTGGGGTTTCGACTTTCGATTCGCAGCGGTCTTTCTCAATCTCTACTGAGAAAGTTTTGTCTACAGTGTGCGTCTTTCACACGGACGTGGTGGAGTGAGCATTGTCGGAATTTATCATTTCATCAAAATGTTGGGAATTCGGATATCTTCAAATTTGGGATTTTTTTGGGATTTTTTTTTTTTTTTTTTTTTGTAAAATTCTTGGGATGTTGTTGAGAAATGTGTGTGAAATGAAATTTTTTTCATATAATTTAATAATTATTATAGAATGAAATACAAATAAATAATGTTAAGAATAATATTTTAGATTTTCATTTCCTTCACTATATTTTAAGATTTTTTTTTTTTTTATGATATTACCTTGAGATTTTCAATTTACAACTATGTTTGGAAAATCTTCCCAATGTGTGGAGTAGGGTAGGATAAAATTTTTGTAGGCCCACCAATTTGAAAGTTGGAATTATGAAAATATCAAGCCCGGCCCGTGTCATTAAAATATAATTATAAACATATTGATATATTATATGTTTACCAAAATACCCATTTTCACACATTTTATACTTGTGGTTTATTTAATGGGGAGTGTTCATGTGCATCTATCCCTCACCATAGAGTGAGGGACACTTCTATAAATGGGATTTTTAAGTACAAAAAGTAAGTTTTCAAGTACATAGATGAGGTACACTCATTTTGTCTTCATATGCAAAAAGGGGAAGTGTCCCTCACCCTATGGTGAGGGATGGATGCACATGAACATTTCCCTTATTTAATAGTGTGTTTCACTAAATGTGTAAATGTAAAAATATATATATTTCATAAAATAAATTGCTTAATTTTTATCTACGTATGTATTCAATTCAATGCAGCCCATTTGACAACAAACTCTTATGTATTCCTTAAGACGAACGAGCTCATTTAACAATTATTGTGTATTTCAATTTCATGTGAATAAATAAGTCCATTTAACAATGACTTTGTGTTTTCCAATTTCATGCAAATAAATAGGCCTATTTGATAATGAATTCCTATGTGTTTTACTTCATGGAAACAAACAAACCCAATTGACAATGAGTTCTCATGTTTCTAATTCCATGCCAACAAACCGACCCATTTGACAGTGATTTACTATGTTTCTAATTTCATGCAAATTGACAAGGCATTTTGACAATGAATTCATTTGTATTACAAATAAGTGAAGACGAGTAGGCCCTTTGACAATGACTTCATCTAGATAACAATTCCATTCAAACAAGCAAGCCCTTTTGACAATGACTTTCTTTGTATTTCAATTTCGTGCAAATAAATAGGCTCATTTGACATAATTCCAATGTATTCTAATTCATTTTTTTAACTTTATAAAATTGCATTGCATAATATTGCCAGTCCCAAGCCTAAATAAAAGGATAAGAATTTTATTGGCACTCATGCATGATGGTGGTAGAAGAAGTTTGATTTTTTTTTTTCTCTCTATGCTTTATATGGCCTCACGAGATAAGTAGAAAATTTTTGGGAGCAACTGCATCACCTCCGAAGTTGGTCCGTGCACATTCAAATATTTGAAGACCAACGTGTTCATAAAATGACGAAAATGAACATAACTAAAGATTTTAAAGTCCATACCCTTGTGGGCTAAGCGTGACTTTAGCCCACAAGGGTAAGGTTAAGGCCTAGACAATGCTGGCCTGCGAGGCCTTTGGCCCTCCTTGTATTTGGACGCATATGATGAGGGTTGGATAAGGACAACTCTCATTTCGATGGGGTCGAGATTTATCCGACAAACCCGATACAGGTCCGACCGCAAATATACTTTAGAACCAAGTTCCAGTTACCTTGACTTGTATTCTCAACCCAGGACTGTCCAATGATCTAGTTTGGCCCTCTTTGAAATAAGGGCTCAAAAGAGTCGATATGCATTGTTTAGTCAATTTTGAGCTTGGCTTTAGCTAAGTCGAACTTCATGGCATTGAATTGGACTTGAACAAGGCTAAGGCAAGTACCTGTCTGGCTCGAGATCAACTCATACCCACATATTTTATAGCTATGATTCTTTTTAATTAATTTGTTCCCTTCTTGCATTTACACTATTTTTACTGTACAACCGTTCTATAAAAAAGAATACTGCAAAATGTCAAATTTATAATTTTATTTCGTTGCGTAGAATATCACATATACACATGTTTTTTTTTCTTTTTTTTTTTTATAACACATGGCATCTCCTGCCTAGTCCAATATAGGAGCCTTTTTTGTCCTGAACTCAAGGGGCGCTCGATTCTAAACTGTCGAGATCTAATCCTTATGACACATGATATTATACATTTTAAAGATGTCATAGATTATCATTTTTACAAGCAAGTAGTATAGAAGGCACAATTTTAAGCAATAACACATGTTATAACTGTAAATTGATGTTTATATCGCAGTATAAGGGCAAAATTACTATATTTGCGTCATCCTTAGTGTACAACCATTTACAAGGTGGGTTTTAAAAGGTCAATCACAATGAGGCAAAACTCTAGCTCTCTAAGGTCCATGTGATCTATTTGATAGTTAGCTCGACTACTATGCAAGTAAAATTTGG
Source organism: Camphora micrantha (assembly GCA_003546025.1). Lineage (NCBI taxonomy): Eukaryota > Viridiplantae > Streptophyta > Magnoliopsida > Laurales > Lauraceae > Camphora > Camphora micrantha. The sequence continues at coordinate 15,183,479 of QPKB01000004.1, read as the reverse complement.
TAAGGCAGTCCTGAAGTTGTTAAAACCCATTTGATAAAGTATGATAAAGGCAGCTTTGAAGTTTTAGCTGAATAGTGAACAGTGAGTGTGAGTGATTTAGATTGAGAGGGGGTAAGGGAGCCCACGTGCCATGCCATTGAAAGGTCTGTGACAACTTGATATTCTACAGTTTTAGGGCGTAGGAGTGGGGCCAACAAGTAGGTGACGTATCAATCATCATTCATTCATTCCATTATAATTAATGGACTGAAATGAGAAAAATGGGTCGGTTGGTTGTACGTTCCTCTCTGCCCTTGACTCATGAGTCATGCCTTCTTCGGTACTAGTGAATTATGTGACCAATTTCTATATCTTGGGGAGTTCGACTGCAAACCAACCACAAGTAATTAAATTGAGAATGCATGCAAGAGCATGATCGAGACGTAACCT
>QPKB01000004.1:15138727-15172717 GCA_003546025.1 Camphora micrantha | reverse complement strand
TATTTAATAGTGTGTTTCACTAAATGTGTAAATGTAAAATATATATATTTCATAAAATAAATTGCTTTAATTTTTATCTACGTATGTATTCAATTCAATGCAGCCCATTTGACAACAAACTTCTTATGTATTCCTTAAGACGAACGAGCTCATTTAACAATTATTGTGTATTTCAATTTCATGTGAATAAATAAGTCCATTTAACAATGACTTTGTGTTTTCCAATTTCATGCAAATAAATAGGCCTATTTGATAATGAATTCCTATGTGTTTTACTTCATGGAAACAAACAAACCCAATTGACAATGAGTTCTCATGTTTCTAATTCCATGCCAACAAACCGACCCATTTGACAGTGATTTACTATGTTTCTAATTTCATGCAAATTGACAAGGCATTTTGACAATGAATTCATTTGTATTACAAATAAGTGAAGACGAGTAGGCCCTTTGACAATGACTTCATCTGGATAACAATTCCATTCAAACAAGCAAGCCCTTTGACAATGACTTTCTTTGTATTTCAATTTCGTGCAAATAAATAGGCTCATTTGACATAATTCCAATGTATTTCTAATTCATTTTTTTAACTTTATAAAATTGCATTGCATAATATTGCCAGTCCCAAGCCTAAATAAAAGGATAAGAATTTTATTGGCACTCATGCATGATGGTGGTAGAAGAAGTTTGATTTTTTTTTTTCTCTCTATGCTTTATATGGCCTCACGAGATAAGTAGAAAATTTTTGGGAGCAACTGCATCACCTCCGAAGTTGGTCCGTGCACATTCAAATATTTGAAGACCAACGTGTTCATAAAATGACGAAAATGAACATAACTAAAGATTTTAAAGTCCATACCCTTGTGGGCTAAGCGTGACTTTAGCCCACAAGGGTAAGGTTAAGGCCTAGACAATGCTGGCCTGCGAGGCCTTTGGCCCTCCTTGTATTTGGACGCATATGATGAGGGTTGGATAAGGACAACTCTCATTTCGATGGGGTCGAGATTTATCCGACAAACCCGATACAGGTCCGACCGCAAATATACTTTAGAACCAAGTTCCAGTTACCTTGACTTGTATTCTCAACCCAGGACTGTCCAATGATCTAGTTTGGCCCTCTTTGAAATAAGGGCTCAAAAGAGTCGATATGCATTGTTTAGTCAATTTTGAGCTTGGCTTTAGCTAAGTCGAACTTCATGGCATTGAATTGGACTTGAACAAGGCTAAGGCAAGTACCTGTCTGGCTCGAGATCAACTCATACCCACATATTTTATAGCTATGATTCTTTTTAATTAATTTGTTCCCTTCTTGCATTTACACTATTTTTACTGTACAACCGTTCTATAAAAAAGAATACTGCAAAATGTCAAATTTATAATTTTATTTCGTTGCGTAGAATATCACATATACACATGTTTTTTTTTCTTTTTTTTTTTATAACACATGGTCATCTCCTGCCTAGTCCAATATAGGAGCCTTTTTTGTCCTGAACTCAAGGGGCGCTCGATTCTAAACTGTCGAGATCTAATCCTTATGACACATGATATTATACATTTTTAAGATGTCATAGATTATCATTTTTACAAGCAAGTAGTATAGAAGGCACAATTTTAAGCAATAACACATGTTATAACTGTAAATCGATGTTTATATCGCAGTATAAGGACAAAATTACCATATTTGCCTCATCCTTAATGTACCCATTCTCAAGGTGGGTTTTAAAAGGTCAATCACAATGAGGCAAAAGTCTAACTCTCTAAGGTCCATGTTATCTATTTGATAGTTAGCTCGACTCCTATGTGAGTAAAATTTGGTAAGGCAGTCCTGAAGTTGTTAAAACCCATTTGATAAAGTATGATAAAGGCAGCTTCGAAGTTTCAGCTGAGTCGTTAAAACCCATTTGATAAAGTATGATAAAGGCAGCTTTGAAGTTTTAGCTGAATAGTGAACAGTGAGTGTGAGTGATTTAGATTGAGAGGGGGTAAGGGAGCCCACGTGCCATGCCATTGAAAGATCTGTGACAACTTGATATTCTATAGTTTTAGGGCGTAGGAGTGGGGCCAACAAGTAGGTGACGTATCAATCATCATTCATTCATTCCATTATAATTAATGGACTGAAATGAGAAAAATGGGTCGGTTGGTTGTACGTTCCTCTCTGCCCTTGACTCATGAGTCATGCCTTCTTCGGTACTAGTGAATTATGTGACCAATTTCTATATCTTGGGGAGTTCGACTGCAAACCAACCACAAGTAATTAAATTGAGAATGCATGCAAGAGCATGATCGAGACGTAACCTAACATTGACAAAGAAAAAAAAAACATAGCCAAAGTACCGATGGATTTCATCCATTTCTTTCGCAGAGAAAGCCTGTTTTGCACCAGCCAATTTGACTAGGTGACCTCATGCTGAGCCCAACATGTATGATTTCTCTTCTCCTGCTGAGATCGAGAGGAACTAGATCCGAAGACGTATGTTACATCGTCACTGTACTCTACTGTACTGTACTCACAACTAGTAGTTGTTTTTTACTTGCCACCTGCCACTTGCCACCACCAAAATCCCGCGAAAGAGCAACAGTAGCCAGATTCTATTCCCTTCCCTTCTCTTTACTTTACTCTACTCCCAACGAATCCTAAAACCTAATAATAAAATTCCCACTCCCCAGTCCCTCAAACAAAATCATCGGCAAAAATGCGAGCCCCTCCTCCTCCTTCCTCTTCCACTTACACTTCCAGGCCAGGTGTTGCTCCAATGGAGGATGAGGTGGTGGACCCCACCTGTCGAACCCCAGCACCAGCACCAGCACCAGGGCTCCGAAAGAAGGCCATCGGGGTCCGGCCCTGGCTCCTGATCGACGCCTCCGGTCAGGCCCAGGTGGTGGAAGCAGGGAAGCACTCTATCATGCGTCGCACTGGCCTTCCAGCCCGCGATCTGCGCATCCTCGACCCTCTCCTCTCCTACCCCTCCACCGTCCTCGGCCGCGAGCGCGCCATCGTCATCAACCTCGAGCACATCAAGGCCATCATCACCGCCCAAGAGGTTCTCCTCCTCAACTCCAAGGACCCCTCCGTCATCCCCTTCATCGACGAGCTCCAGCGCCGCTTCTCCCGTCTCCACCAAGCCACCAAAAACCTGGTCTTTAATTCATTCCACTTCCAATTACAATTTCGTTTGGGCCTTACTGAAATCGATAGTGTAATAAAGTTTCATTGTTTGGGTTTTGTTGTTGTGAAGGAAGGGAGAACTGGCAGCGGTGGGGATGTGGACTGGAATGCACAAGAGCAGTGGTCGAGGATGGCGAGTCCTCTCTCCTCTGTTAGTCGGAACTCTTCTGGAGATTTTCAAAGGTTTCATGAGTTGGATGAGAAAGGGAAGGGGGATGGGAAGACAGGATTCGAGAATGGTCCAAGGGTTCTGCCCTTTGAGTTCATTGCCTTGGAAGCATGTCTTGAGGCTGCTTGCAGTTGCTTAGACAATGAAGTAAATAGAATCTTCTCTCTCTCTCTCTCTCTCTCTCTCTCTCGCTAATTATTTCTGTAATTAACACTCATTCTTGTTATTCTGCTCTATGTTGCAGTGATTTTATCTCGTTGCTGTTGCGTTGCTTATTTTCGTTTCTTTTTATCTTTGTTTTAGTTGAATCTGTATCTTGTTATTAAATGGTCATGGACTGAATTCAGTGGTTTCCCATTGAATGGAATGAATTGATCCATTAATCTGATTTTAAGTTGCACATAATACATGGTGAGGCTTTGATTTTGATGGTGTCAGTCTAACCCATTCAAGTAGAAAAATGTAGTTTGGGCAGTTCAGATTCGATACATGTACGGAGTATGGTTCACCCTAAGGTCGTAGGAGTCATTCTCTGAAGTTTCAGAAATCTGAGGGTTGTAATGGTCAGTTTTCAAAACTGTGTGAGACATTGTCAGTTAACGATACAATACTGTTTGCTTAGTATCAATTCATCATTAAGTTAACTGGAATGTTTTTGAAGTATACAGGCATGCCATCAAATTTATTCGAGAAAAGGGAAGTTTTTATTAAATGTTTGATTGGCATTTTTTTTTTTCAGTTAGTTTTTTTTTTCTCCTTCTTTACAAAAGAATTATGGAAAATGTAATATCGCGAGACTTCCACGATAGTCCCTACCCATACTCTTCTATTTGTTCCTTCTTCAGGAACATAGGCACCACTTGCCATAGTGACCAAAGAATGAAACTGGCCTTCCCTACCTCTGTAAAGATAGAGCCCCAAATCAATTGGCCTCCAACCCTTCACATTGCGTTCTTTCCATAGCAAGTATTCAGTTTATCATTTTTATTCTTTTCTTTACTCAAAATGTTAATGTGGTCGAGCACTTCTATATTATGCATTTGAGGCTTATATGTATTCTATATTTAGTGTAGTATCACTAATATGACTTAAAGTCCCAATAAAGGTAACAGTTCTCAGCTCAGCTAACCCTACATGCAAGACATTTTCTCTAATTCATCTTCTTCTCTTCCTTTCTATATAATTTTCTTTCTTCGTCATCGATTAACATACCGAGTATATTACTGTTGTATTCTGAGTTAGGCAAGAACATTGGAGCAAGAAGCACATCCGGCTTTGGACAAGCTTACTTCAAAGATTAGCACTCTCAACTTGGAACGAGTTCGCCAGATCAAAAGTCGGCTAGTTGCAATAACTGGACGCGTTCAAAAGGTTTTATTCTTTATTCCTTTAGTTCATTTCAATCGTATTTTGGGTAGGTTAGACTTTAGAGTTGTGTAATTGAGTAGAACCTGGAGTGTTTCAAAAAAAGTATTGAGGATTATATATTTGTTTAATTGGGCGATCATTCATCATAGTTTCCAATATGTGTTCCCGTTGTGAATTTGAATTTTTTGGTTTTGAAACAACATGAGCTAATTGTTGCTTTCCTCATTTCGGAGAACAACAGAGTCCACTTAACTCTTGTTAAACCTTATAAATTTCACATTTTAGAAAATTTTCTTTTGCAAATATTGAGAAAAAAATTGATTTTGTAAGACCAGGTGTCATCATAGCGAGGTGTTAGGCACTTCTCAATCTTTTGATTTCTACATTGAACTTTTTGTCATTTGAATGTTTGACGTCTTTTTTTTTTTTTTTTTTTTGTTCTTGATTAATAAAAAAAAAGGAAGAAGAAAGGAAACCGTTGCTATCTTAAATTCATAAAAAAAAAAAAAGAAAAAAAAAACCATTAAATAAGAAAGAAATCCTAAAATTGAGATCTCATGTAAAACATTGCAACTCAGCCACTTTGATGAAAGTAACTGGATTGGATGATAAAGATACTTTATTTCCCTATTTGTTGAGAATGTTCTTGATTGGTTCTCCATGTCAAATATTGAAGTATGTCCATGTCAGATGTTGAAGCATTCTTTGTGGATTTTGGTATCATTTTCAACTAGCTTGCTCTTAGAGAAGTCGCTGCTTTACCTTTGTGAGACTCAAAATAGAGATTGAGATTCAATGGGTGATAGTGCTGACAACTTGCAAAAAAGAAGCTGTCTTGAATGTGCTGACAACTTGCACAAAGGAAGTGACAACATTGTAACTACCAGTATATAGTTTATAGTGTTTTGTTGAGAATTTACAGTAGTCCCATGACCTCACTGTTACTCTTAACATCCATAATATCCATATCCATGCATTCTGATGTATGTGTCTATGATCCATTTAACCACGCTATCTCTGTAGTTTTTATATCTCTTCAACACTTAGCATGGACCTCCATATTTCTATTATGTCATTGTGAGTTTATGACAGCTTAACTCAATTTTGTGTATTTCAGTATGCTAATATCCTTTAAAAAACTTCATTACAACTACATATTTATATATTAAGCTGAGTATGGATTTTGTCCATTATGGCCTTTTGATGAGCTTGTTGTAAAACATTGAACATATTGTCCTAAATGGTAGAAAAGAGCGTGAATGCATTATTAAGGTTTATGCTACTTCGGATTGATAACATTTTATTTTTATTTCTAATATTTTTGTTAGAGTTAAAATATACATTTGATGGTTTTGGTTCTAAGTTCAGCACCTATTGCGATTATATATAGATGAGTATTCATTTTTTGTCAGGTCAGGGATGAACTCGAGCACCTGTTGGATGATGATGAAGATATGGCTGAGATGTATTTGACTGATAAGTTGATGCAACAACACCTTGATGGGTCTTCTGTTTCTTCGTTAAATGACAGAGATGGAATAGATGATAGTGTTCTTCGATCTGATGTGGATGCTAAGAGGTACTTTCTATCTATTTTTGTTGGACTTGATACAAATCAAAATTCTTCCAACTAATCCACTACACGCAGCACATATTTCTATTGCCAATCCCACTCTAAGGTGTGGTGTCTCTTACACACACACATTGAATTTGAAGCCGCTGCCTGAGGATTGTTCAAGTTTGTAGATGGACTGTTTCAACTTGTGCACTAAACTTTTGTTACCTCCTGACTGAAAACCTTTTGGTTGGTGCATGAGGCTTATTCAGACAAATCTCCATTTAAATGTAAGATCGAAATGGGAAAAACTAAACTACAATGATCCTTAAGAGATTCTTTCTGCAAAATGGGTGAGGAAGTTTCTCTTAAAGTCAATGCTTCCTTATTGTGTAAATCCTTGTGCCACCATTCTGGCATTATACCACTCTACCTACCACTTTGAATTGAATTTGTTCTTATAAGCCCACTTGCAATCAACAACTTTAACCCCAGTGATTAACTGAACTAACTCGTACACTTGATTTTTCTTCGTGGAGTACATCTCATCTATCATTGTGTCTGTATTCTGAAGAACCATCGTGTTCCAAGGCTTGTCTGAATGTGACTTGATTGATCGTCTGCAACTCCAATGTCAAATTCGTCTTCCTGTAGATATAGAATATAATCATCCACATGGTTAACCTTCTTTCCATTTGAGAGTTTTAGGTGGCTTGGAGTCTAACCTAAATGTTCTGTAACCGATGTATCTGGGGCATTTGGAGGGATTACACTCACTGCAGGTGCAGGCTAATTAGCTACCGGTGGTGCTGAAACTGAAACGTTGCTGGCTGGAATGGGAATTATAGTCTGTTCTTCCTGTAGAACTATCTTCCCTTGTGTGACACACTCACAGTCCTCATCAATAGTCATCATCCTCTAGAAACTTGGTATTACCAGTTTCTATAATTTTAGTACTTGCGGAGGACAAGAAAGTGTCTATTCCTTAATCTTTCAGGGTACTGTTGAAATATTCATTGATGGTATGAGGATCAAGCTTCTTGTCATTTGGATTATAAGGTTTGGCTTTTGGTTCGGTATCGCCCGACACACAAATGACATTATGACAAGCTGAATTTTCTTCTTGTCCACACCTCGAATGTTGTTATTGGCACTAATTTACTGCTAAGTGCCAACACAGCTCAATAAATATGTATATACATAAATATGTATGTATGTATGTACGTAACTGGCTCCAACATAGTTGGTGCAAAGCTTTGATGATGATGATATATGTATGCATGTATATGTATAGCGGTTGCCTCACCCTGCAGTGTTTTCGCTAAGGTTCAATGACTGAGCATACTCCTAATCATATCCATTAGTGCTTAATTTCTACTATCTGCAACTCAAGTTTGTTTTTGGTATTTTTCAGCACAGTGTACTGTAATGTTATTCCATTATTTTGCAAAAGTCACATGCAGGGTGCTACATGTCTCCCTGTTTCATTCTGTCTGTCATATTATTTTCCAATCTCCACCTCTTTGGATTTCACTACTATAATTGTTCTATCCAATTTTTCAAAAGTTTTTGGTGCATTGGATTTTTCATGTTATAGATACACATATATGTATTGAGAATAGTCGTTAATGGAAGTCATGAAATGCTGGCATGGAATATGAAAAGGTCCACTGATACTTGTATGAATAGTCTCCAGTAATTCTAAGCTTCTAGCTGCACCTTTCTTTGTGGATTTTGTTATTTTTCCCTTTTATGCATTCCACCCATGACCAACTTTCCAAAGTCAGTAGAGCCCAGAGATTTATGAACTCCCATCTTTTACCAATTAGCTCATCCTTTCAGCAGATGTGTGGCCTAAGTGACAGGTTCATAACCTTAATGATGTTTCATTAATCAGGTTTTACACCTATACATGCAAGTTTAGTGGAGATTGAGCATATAGGGGTTAGAGATTTAATTCGTAAAGGCGATCAACAACAAACAAGACCCCGCAAGATGCGAAACATTGACCAACTATTAAGTTTTGTTATTGAAGTTGAAGATGTAACCCAGGCCAAGAGTCTAATTTGGAAACAGAAATCAAAATCCTGGTGACAGATGGAACATAAAGGGTCAGCGAATCTATTTGATGATAAGTGTCCAGAATTAGCGTAACAGCCCCAATGCTTGAACTTCATCTCAAGTCTACTTTCCACTACAATTCTGTTCGATTGTACTTAGATAGTACTTAGATAGCGACTTTATAACATTCCCTGCATGGAATTACATGTGTGAACTATGGCACCGGAATCAATCCGCTAAGTATTTAGAGAACATGCTAAGCGTATGGGATTCATAAAATGAAAGGGAAGCATCAGCATTTCCACACTTGAGTTTTTTCCTCTGTTTTGCCACTAAGTTCCTTTTCCTTGGGATGATACTATTCAAAAGTGCACATCATTTGTCACGGAGTGGAATTATAAGAATCATGCTTATAATAATACCTTATCCTATGGGATTTTTGTGTGAAAACTGTAGTTTGGAGTTGATAAGATATCATAGATTAACTCTGGTCGGCATTCTGTTTCTTCACTACAACCCCTTTCTCTGCGCCAAGATTGCATTGCAATTATCAGTTCATTCAAGGTGAAGTGTATTTCATACATAGGGCTAACCAACCATGGCACCATAACTAAGAAGGACCACACATTTTGGCATGTTAAAACTATGTCCATTGTGCTCATCTAGTTAGGGATGTAAATGGGCCAGGTTCATGGACCCAATTTAATTTAGTTTTTATGCTTGGGCCAGGATACAATTCCAATGGATTCGGCTTGACTAAGGCCGGTCTCAATGCCTAACTCAACAATTAAAATACTATTACATTCGTGATGTTAGTATCATAACTTGAACCTAAGAGGTCAAGTTTGCAACGTGCTACTTGTAGCTACCAGCTATGCTTCAAGCTCATGGAGCAGGTTTGGTATCGGTTGGGTTTACCCGAAACTGCTCCCATTCTCAGTTAGCCCATCCAAACCTATCCTGTCCGGTGGGCCATGATGGTATGGATTGGGTCAGTTTGATGGGAATTATTTTATTTTATTATTACTATTTTTGTTTTAAATTGTTAAAAATTATTATAGCAAAGGGAGAACCTTGACATCAAGATATATCTTAGTTAATCACTACTATCTGACCTGCAAGTGTCTTGTGTATGCTTTTTCATTATAACATTTTTAAACTAATCATAAACATGGCGGGCAACCAAAGCCTGAACCTAAATCGGTCATGAGTTCACAAAACCATACCAGACTCCTAAGCTGAAAAAGCAATTACCATACCCACCCTTAATACATGCAGGTCAGGTTGGTCACAGTTTAACCTGACTCATTGCCATCCCTGATTATATGCATGATATGTCGTTTATTAATACATAGTTTGTATAAAAAATATTTTATACATATCACTTAGGGTACAAAAAGAGGTTTTGCACTTGGATTTTTCCGGTCAGGTCCTTCTGGTAACCGGGTAATTTGGAGCTTGGAGGTCAATTGACATCCCTAGTGTCAGTTACCCTATCCCATTTAAAAAGCAACATGATAGCCTTCCTTTGGGCTGACCACCATTTCATCGATGTAAACACAGTTTTTTGGTAAATCTTGCAACTTTAATTGAGAAAAAAATGAATTCTCATGATAGGCCGCTTTGATGACTAACAGCCAATCAAATTTATAATTTGAACTTAAATCTATTTGTGTGAAAGGAACCTTTCTGTTTAGATGCTTGTGCATACTTTCTAATTTGTATATTCTTTTACCCCTTATTTATAATCATAAGAAATCTTATCTTTTATGTGCTTATATTTTTACTTACAGAAAAGGTTCAGGCACACGATTAGTCTTCATGGGCTAGAACTTTGAGATCATAAATCATCCAAGCGAAAACTAGAACATTCAATCTTTTCTCAGTCTTCATTTTAGTGTTTTGGGCTTGAAAAACCCTGCATAGGGAGCCTATCCAATAAGAAGGCTGTAATGGGCCTAAAAAAGAATTGGTTGTGTCAGTCCCCAAATTGAACTTGGATGGATCATGGATGTACATAAAAGGAAGTCCATTGTACACTTAAAAGTAGGCCTTTGCCATTGGTGAATTAGGCCTGGTTGAGGGCTGTCAACCAAAAAAAAAAGGAAGGACAAAAAAAAAAAAAAACCCTGTATAATAGGCTTGAATGGTTGAATCTGAATAGACAATGCATTGCAGATAATACAGTGGGGTGCTAAACTATCTATGATGGTGGTTTCAATCTATGTAAAAACCCCTATCCATGAGAAAAAAGAAACTAGGAAAGTGGGTATTTATCTTACAACAATAACTAAATGAAAGCAATCCACACTCACCAAGTAGGCAAGCACTATATCATTGTAATGAGAATAGCCAAAAATAGATAAAAGGTTGCCTCAATCTATAAATTGTCTGTATCCGTTCTGTTCAATAAATAGTATTAATAAAAATTAGACAGTTTCTATACGATAGATGAATCTAGCTATAGGGGAAAAAGGAGAAAAATCATCAAATTGAAAAAAACCAATTTCAAGTCTAGATTTTTCATGTCATCTTTGTTCGTCCCCTTAATCATCGCTCTGATATCGCATGTTAGTTTGCCATGAGTCATATATCCAATTTTTACTAATGGCTGGATCTTGAAGTTACTAGTCACTGAAAAAACAAACTAGACAAGAGTTAGGCTTACCTGTATCCATGGTTGAACTTGAGCGGTATGGGTTTTCAAGATGATGGATTGATCTCCTATGCATCTCTTGTAGCAAGAATGAGGTCTTCCTCTTCGCTGGGTTGAGGGGAATAAAAGGACTGGAAAATCTTATTTGTGTAATTTTCCTATAAAATTCCCAAATTCATAAAGGCTAACAGATCTTCGGAGATTCCTTATCGCCAGGTGGATTTTGAAACTAGTTAGGAAGTAACTAAATATAATTTTTGCTTGGAATCCAACTGATACAAATGTTCTAAAAACCATTTATGTGTTTGTTTGGAAAAACTCCTGGGTCCCCCTGTGGTCATGTAAGACCACTCTAAAAAAATTAATACATCTTGCGTGCCTTACGCCCTTGGTCGTGTGAACCAGAAATGGGAATGATGGGATTCTGTTGCAGGAGCACTGGGGAGAAGTGGGAGTGATATCTCAGGCAAAAATAACATTCAGCTATGTCCTCACAACAATGGGGCCATAATTCAGTCTAGATAGTCATGTACACATGCCATGTACAGTGGACCTGTTGCCCGCATAGTTTTGCTTTGTAGAACGCATTTATTGTAGTCAAGCATTTTTCGTGGTGGATGCCATTTTCAGACCATGCCTGTTCCTATATGATGTAAATTCATCACATCATGACAGCAATTTTCCTTAGATTTTTTTTCTGCTTCCGATTAAATTTACTGCACAATTTTCACGGCTGCCCGCTGAAATTTCCCTGGCACCAAACGATGTTTTCAACAGTTATGAAGCTGATGATAGTCCTGATCATTTATTGGCCACACCTAACACACTGAATGGAGATAGCCACCGAACCAATACCACTAGCTCCCACAGCAGCAGCAGCAAACACCTTGATGTCGAGGAGCTTGAAATGCTTTTGGAGGCTTACTTTGTCCAGATTGATGGTACACTGAACAATCTATCCACGGTATGAATCCTTTCAACTTGATATCCATCAGCTCCTTGTGTGTGGAAAACCAATGTTACTTTGCATTTATAGCTGTGTGGAAAAAGATGATCATTTTATACATGAGTGTATGCTATTTCTTCTCTACCTTTTTTCCACACATCAAGGTTAGGCCGTTCTTTTACCAACCACACACCCAAGAAACCCTCCTCTTTTTTTCGCCTTCTGTGTATGTAGTTTGGAATGAGCAACATATTTTGTATTGATACTTATTGAGACATGTTCTCATTTCAAATTCTTCACAAACAGCTGGGTCCATAGTAGTACTTGAGAAATAATGTAAATGGTTTTTTTTTTAATTTGAAATCTGAATAAGATATTGGAAACCCTTCTATTGTTTTGCATCAGATTTGTACAATATTTTTGGTTCTAGTACATGCACTGAAAGTTCCTGACCAACGGAGCTCCAACCAGGGATCGATCCCTGGTTGTATATGTGGACAGGGAGTTGGAGATGCCTCACCACTGAGCAATCAGGGGATTGGCCATCAGATTTGTACTACAGTTTTTCATTAGAGTTATTTTTGCATTTTATTTGTTGAAAATAATTGCTATTTAAATTTTCTATTGTGCTGATTTCGAAATCCTATTTTTTGGATTGGCCAATTGGATGACTGCAGCTGGTGCTAGTGTTGGAATCTTACATTTAGCTTATCCTTATGCATCTTAGTTTACCTTCATAATCTGTATTTTTATGACGTTAGGGAAAAATGAATCTTGTAAGGGAGTCTAAAATGGAAAATATGGTTCTCAACTTATGTTTTTGTGATCCTTTTATCTCTTAAAACTTATTTTCTTTGCTTTTATCTTGCACTTTGGCATTGCATAAAATGTCAGATGCATTTTAGGTTTTCAATATACATGATTGAATGATTATGGCATCTGTTTGATTTTGTCATGCTCCAATTTATGAAATGATTCTTTGGATTGTCATTTCTTGCATTGGCTATAATTTTAATGGTTTCACAGTCAGATATATTTGATGTATGTTGCTTGTTCGAGAGAATTCATTCTATAAACCAGCTATGTTCTGATGGGGCCCAATTTTTGGTAACCTAAGCTTTCCATTGGCTATAATTTAATGGTTTCATGTTCAAATATATTAGATGTATTATATGATGCTTGATCAAGAGCATTCTTTCTGTGAGTCAGCAATGTTCTGATGAGGCCGAATTTTTGGTAACATAAGCTTTCCATATACTTTATTTCAAGTGATGGGCAAGCTCTAATATCTCCCTACTGGATGATTCTGGCTAGGGGAATTTTCACTGTTGGACTTTCCTGCATGTGGACTCTGTGGACTCAGCGTTATCACAGTGGGTGCCATGAAATTCAGGGGGTCTCGGTTTTTTATGGGGGCCTCATCTCTGTAATGTCCGGGTCGTGACATTTGCACGCAAATGTACCCATAGGAGAAGATTTCCCTTGGCTATCGGCTATCCAATTAGTGGCTTGAAAATGGTCGAATATGAGTCGGTGATCAACATTAGTGATGACAAATTTCTTTTTTGATTATCATTAGTTTATGAGATTTTTTTTTTTGTATCTAAGATCCATAATAGGGCCCATTATATGGTGGTGTAGAACATTAAAAGGTGTGCCCCTCTAATGTGCATGGTTGATATAACTGCTTCCATGAAAATGCAAATTAATGGAATTGCTACTTGTCAGTGGCCAGTATTTTAACATCTACTCATGAGATCTAATGTTATGTCAGTATTATGAATCATTTGCTTACGGGATTCCTGTTTCTTTTGTTATTTCTATTATCATGTCTTATTTGGTATTTGTTGATGTTCCATCAAGCTGCGGGAGTATGTTGATGACACAGAGGATTACATCAATATCATGCTGGATGACAAACAGAACCATCTTCTTCAGATGGGAGTCATGTTAACTACAGCAACCCTTGTGGTGAGTGCATTTGTTGTCGTGGCTGGTTTATTTGGCATGAATATCAAGATTGAGTTGTTTGACGAAACCAAGTCTGGTATGCCCGAATTCCTGTGGACCATTGGAGGGGGTGCCACTGGCAGTATTTTTCTGTACATAATTGCGATTGCATGGTGCAAGCACAAGCGCCTGCTTGAGTAAGTTTGATGGCTGTCTATTCATCCCAGTATTACTTTCTCATGCTTGCGACTGCAGGTTGGGCATGTGGCATATACGTGCACCAATGAAAGCCATTTGGATATAGGATTGGGCTTAGTTAGAATAAAAGCAATCTGATTGGACACAATTTACTACCCATTTGTGAAAGATCAAATGAAAAGTCAATAATAACCAAAGTATATATGGCCTGGTAAACACGGTTCCACGGAAAAATTGGGTGGTCAAGATCGTCGAGTCAGCATCCATTTCTCTAAGTTCCTTCCATAGTGGGCCATGATTCAGATAATTTTGATTGGTATATGCGTATGTCTTGTGTCCAGCATGCATTTGAGGCATGATGGAATAGTTTGGATGTCTTGGGCAGAACTTGCCGGTACTACTACTGGTTGTTGTATATTTAGCCTTTAGGAGCTTGATTTTGTTGTTTGTTGACTTATGTATCAAAGCTTTATCATGCTGTACTAGCTGTCTTCATGTGAGGTTCATGTCTTGGGGACCTTGTGAACAGTTCTGTTCTTTCCCATAACCAGTTATAGAAAATAATGAATGCAGAATGAAGCCTTTTCCATTTTTCTGATTTACCATTGATTGGGCCTTTTGGGCTCAATTTCTGAGGATGAGGTGCATGTATGCGTTTCCAACAAAGTAGCTGAATTTGTTTGTGAATTGAATGGGCACAAGATTCCTGAAATTTTTTTCTCTTAAGTTATGTAAGAGTCTGGATTCGTTGAGGGGTCTTTTACACGCTTCCCTTGAGTGGGATTTGTGGAACTCACTATGGGGCCCAACCATGATCATATGCAAATGCAGTATAGCTAGTTATTTGCTAGATGCTTTCCATAGCCAATTAAACCTATTTAATTTGATTTAACAATGATGGTATCCAAAGATAACAAGAAGCTATCGAGATTGAATTTAACCAACCTCCTACTAGGATTGAATTGTTTCTATACTTGTATTCTATTTTCGGTATATTTGGCTTCTTTGTATTTCAGTAAGACTCGACTCAAGAGAGGTTCCAAAATGATCACCATAGCCTTTTTTACTGTGGTAATTGGAAACAAGTAATATATTTTATTTAGTCTTTTAATACTGGGCCAAAATTTTTCATGTTAATATCGTTCTTCCTTCAATAATTTTTCTGTTCTCAACTTTTCACAGGGACTGTCACTCTGGTAACTTAAATCTCAATCCGCTCAAGTTCAAGCATGGCTACAAGTATGCCTAAACGAACAAATGCGCTCTAAATCCAGTAGTGATAACCTTAAGCATCACAGTAAAACAAACATATGCTTCCATATGTTTTTAACTCAAATGGCAAGGTTCTTGAATTGTTATACAAGAGCAAGAAAAACAAGCTCTAAAGACAGTACCACCATGTAGGCCAAATACACCAAAAGCTCAAGAGCAATGTAAAATTTGTCATTTGTTAGTTTGAAGCCACTCAAGTATGCCTTTCTCTGATTCAGAAAGCTCCTCTTGCTTATCCTTCAGAGACCCTTCAATGAATTCAAAGTAATCTTTGTAGTTTCTTTTGTAATAATCATCGAGTCTCTACATTAAGATGAACAAACCATTATTAGCAATTTAAAGACCACAATCTACTACATTGTAAGAGTTCTGCTATATACCCAGTTGCATAATTACAACTTGCACAACCATATAACCTACTAAGACTTCCATTTGATTGAGTCGTCCTATTATAGCTTCATAGGCCACGTGCAAATCTAAAATGAAATTAATAATAATCATAATAGTAATCAGATGGTTTTAACCATCCATTCGTTACCGTAGGATACGTGTGGTTCAGATTATTTTGAATATTACAACATCTAGCAATTAAATTGCTCATCTGTATGCCAGAGCTCAACATAGATCATATACTGCTCGAGTTAAGTGACATTTTTAACATTATTTTAAAGCGGGCCATTATTAAGTTGTTTTTGCACTCATCTCTAACCTGGCTTAGGTTTCAAAACAAGCCTTTTATCATGTCATTTCATAGCCTTTAAACAGGTCTATGTTGAGATGTTTTCGATCTCTCTCTTGGACTGGCCCACAATGAGGCAGAAGTTCTCATGGCTATGGGTCGATGGGCCAAATCCAGATCCAGATTTAGGGCCTGAATTCCTAGCGGGCCACAACGATATCCTCTATCTTGGCGCGCCCCCCGCCCCCCCCCCCCCCCCCCCCCCCCACACCACACACCACTCATATTCAATATAGCAGCATAATTTATACAAACGGAAACAGATCAGGTTCGATTTGGACCCATACTGTTTCTGGAATTCTTGCTCCATTTTACCTTTTGAAGGTGCAGGATCCATGTCTCGACCAAACCAGTGGCAGGACCTGAATCCAGGCCCAAATCCATATCTGAAAAGAGGCCCCATAATCATACACATAGGATGTAGGCCAATCCAGATCCTTGGGTCTTGACTTGTAGGGATCGGATCTGAATCTACAAACATTTGGAACTAATAAATCAGAATCTGAATTTATATCGGATCTAAAATTAAGTTTGCACCTCGTATTCTTCTTTTCCATTGCTCAGATCCAATGGTTCCTTGAGTGCTTTTGAGGTAACCCATTGTCATCCTTTTCAGTATACAATACTAAAACACATGAGTGGGCCCCACGAGATGCACTTTCTAAGTGAAAACTCTATCTGAACCGTTGCTGCAGGGGTGGGACATGGCCATCAATGAGAATTTCACCTCCTGGCTCCACCCCAGCATCCCCCTCATAAATATATATAAAATATTTTCAACCTCTTCTTCCAATAGTTGGATAGACCAAATGAATGGTCTAGATAAACTGACTATGAAATCTCTCAATGCAACATGATTGCCGATTACTTCTAGTTCATGGTATTTGAGACGTGGGTCATCAACAGATGATCAACCAATTGAAGGTCCCGATTCCAGAAACCAAAACATATAGAGAGTGTCTTACCTCCTTGTCATTTTTGGCCTTGTTCTCTTCCGACTTCTTCAGATACTCTGATGAATTTTATGAAATGTGAAGGAATTACTACTACTTTTTGAAACTATAGCAAGGGATGAAGATAGTAGTGGAAAAGGAAATGATTTGAGAAAAAAAAGAAGATGATGTTACTTTGTATGAGGGACTTCTTAGATTCGGGTTCGAGAGCTGGAGCTGGAGCTGATGCAGTTGCAGTTGTAGAGACCAGTAATAATACAGATGAAAGGAGGCTTCTTCTTCCCTTTCCTTTCAACATAACTGAACCCATGACTCTTTCTCTCCTTCCATCACAACGGACGAGTTCAACAGAAGATGACCAAGTCAGTGTCTTCTGTGTAATCATGTTGAACCCAAAAGTCATAGATCACCACAGCTTTCAATGTCTCTCCCGCTTTTTCTCCCTCAGATGCAAATGAGCAGGGAAGAAGCACGACCACCGGTTCGAGGACTACAGATGGGGCTAAATGACAACATCGTCTCTCGCTGGCTGAACTTAAGTGGTACATGTATGTCCAAATTGTGGGGCCTTTTCTTTATTACATAATGACCCCCATGGAAAATTTCATGTTCTTTTAATCAACAAAACTCACTTCAATAAGAGAAGGATCTGGATTAAGAAAATCTCAAATTTTCCATGGTGTTCAATCTGATATGAGTTCAATTTCTATTAAAGTGAAATTTGCTGAAGACCAATAGAAAGTAAAAAAAAAAACATATTTTTATGGAGTTAGATTTTCTTTATAAGTGAACCTATTAAATAAATTCTCAGTTCCAATCGTATAATGGGTAGATTGAGGATGCATTCGGTTGAATGTGAAATAACTACCAAAGTCTCTCTTTATAGTTTATATGACAATGTTCGAACTTCAAGAGATAGCTCAGTTGTCATAGGACCACGATTTGCACTCGGAGGTTGTAGGTTCAAAACTGCACTATTACATACTGGAGCTACAGAGGAGTTTATCCGACTTTCCCTTGGGCCTGAAGGGATTAGTCCAGTCTAAAGAATTGGAAACCCTTCGATAAAAAAAAAAGTAAAACAAATGACAATATTCATATATAGCCTATATACCTCATCCTTAAAAAATAAAAAGAATTAGGCCCATTTAGATGGAAGTTTATCAATGTGAGAAGGTAGATGGAAACCATCTCATGACAATGAAAATCCAAGAAATCAGTCTCACTAAATTCAATACAATAGTGAGTGAAAGTTGATTGAGTGTAAAATTATTTTTGATGCCAAATCATGTGATGAGATGAAAAAAGACTATGAAAGGTGGTGGGCCCAGACGACCTCACTCTTTTCTCTATCTGTCGGTAAGATAAAGAGCGAGCTCCGACATCTAAAAACCTTCATCTCTGTTGCAAAATCCCAGACGACCCCATGGAACTCCAGACGCTATCACTAAACCGAAGTTGTTGTCATCACAAACTCTCCCGTCCCCATAGGTATATGTTTCATTCTCTCTTTCTCTTTCTACAAATTTCATTCTCATGGCGTCTTTGAAATGTTTTCATGTGATCCTTACTCTTTCTGCTAATTTGTTTAATGAAACAATCCTCTTTTAGGATTTATGATATCTACCTTTGATAAGAAGATTATTATGATTTCTGTCTGAACTCTACATGTTATTGGCCAATTATTATTACCCGCTTCTACGTTTGTACGAATTGGCATTTCCAGATTCTTAAGAAGAGTATGAGCACGATTAACTTTCGGTGTTTTTGCAGAACACGAATTTTTCGCATAAAAAAAATATTTGGGAAATCTGGAACTTTTGCAAATTTAGGGTTTTGAAAGTTCATTCGGGGGGCTTCTAATTTTCCCTTAAAGGTGCAAACTTTGGAAATTTTGGTGGGATTTTAGGACTTCAGGTTGTTGTACTGGGTGGGTTCGTGTTGGGGGACGGTGGAAAGTTTGGGTTTGCTAGGGTTAAGTGTATGTATGGTTGGGTCGGGCTTGGTTGTAGCCAACTTGCTTGCTCTTCTCTCTCTCTCTCTCTCAATACTCAATAGCAGCAATAATGAGATTTCACCATGCAGTTGTTGTAACATTGAGGCTGCCTGTTCGACTCATGCTCCCCCACAGTAAGAGTAAGAAAAAATAAATTTCATTGAATAAAGCAAAAGAAGAAAAATGAAAGATATATATATATATATTTGTAAAAAAAAATGAAAGCTATTGAAAACAAAGAAAGGCACAAAGTGAAACTAAAAACGCTAAATAAATTACAACATTGGATCTAACTCCACCTCCAAATGCATGTCGTCATCATCGTCATCATTGTCGTCGTCATCAAAGCCTTGTCCCAGCTATGTTGGGGTCGGCTACACGAATTCTATTTCTCCATTCTGATCTATCTTGAGCCAAATCCCCAGATAAGTTATACTTCTTCAAAACTATTTTTACTACCTCTATCCACGTCCTATTTGGTCTATCTCTTCTCCTTTGGCCTACCCCCTCCTCCAAATGCATGTGAATGTCTTTAATTTTGTGACGCCCCGGAATCCCACATCGACTATAGAGAGGAAAGTAAATGGGGTTATATGTGGAGCTTACACCCTTACTTTGCATGAGGCCTTTTGATGGGTTGAGGTCCGTCAGAAGCAAAACCTTGAGGCCTGTGGGCTAGAACGGACAATATCATGCATGGGTATGGGTGGGGCGTTACAAATGGTATCAGAGCCGACTCTCGACTAGTTCGAGTGTGGGTTCCCTGCCGTGGTCTGGTGTAAGTGGGCGGGTCTCCATGTGGGCGGGCCAAGAGGGCTGGCAGGCTACAGAGACTGGCAGGCTACTGCACAGGGACGTGCAGCCTTAAGGGGGTGGATTGTGACGCCCCGGAGTCCCACCTTACATCCTTACCTTATATGAGGCCTTTTGATCGGTTGAGGTCCATCAGAAGCAAAACCGTGAGGCCCGTGGGCTAAAGCGGATAATATCATGCATGGGTATGGGTGGGGCGTTACAAATTTTGTTCAAGACAACGGATCTCATTGCTCTCACTTTTCTCTTTGGGAAGATAAGGAGAGACTTATTGGATGACAGAGAAAAACAAGTTGGCACAAAAAAAAAAAAAAAAAAAACCATGCATCTTACTAAGTAGGCATTCCTGACCATAAATCCAGTAAGGTGACCTGCATAGGGCGACCTGTAACAAGCATAGGAGGGACAGATGCACCACTAAATAGTGCAGAGAAATACAGAGACATGGAAAATGAATCCCTGAAGGGACCAACAGCCAGGCCTTGCCAGAAACAGAATTGGGAAGAAAAATATCCAAAAGGCAATGGGCGAGAAAATCAAACATTTCTTTGCACGAGAACGTCCTTAATGCCACATGTTTGAATAAATATGAATCTACTTGTGAAGTCAGCTTTTTCTGGATTTCAGCTACAACACACTTCTTCAACGAAGATAGTAAATTATGACAACTTCTAGCTTGTGGTCTTTGCTTCCAATCACTCTTTCCCTTGACAAGAGTGAATTAGTTGCTGTCCCTTCTCCTTGATGCCAATGATATAACCTTAGAAGAATCAGATTTTTTTTTTTTTTTTTTTCATAAAGAGAAAAAGTTTTCATGAAGAAAAACTCGAAAAAAGGAGAATGTAGGACAAAATCCATATGTACAGCCGAACGAACACTTTAGTTACATGCCCGTTTCTTACTCATCCCTAAAACCTCTCCAAAATTGCACAAATTCTCGTGATGTTTTGTTAATCATTACATAACCTCTTAAAAAATGGAAACAGTAACAGAACATAAAGTGAAAAAAGCACTAATATTAACCAGTTGCTATGGTTATTTGCGCTCAAACAATTCCTAAATCATAAGATTCAAAAAGCATGTCTCAAATCGTAAGATCACACCTAAATACTAATATTCACTTGTAAATGGGGTTTGTTGCATAGATAACATATATTTTTTTTAGGATTTGAATGAATAGTGGGATCCAGGACATGTACACAGGGATTCTAACGAAAATGCTTAGCACAACAATTGGCAGAATGTTCCTTCAAATTTGTGTATAAAATATATATACATATGTACCTGTATCTACATGTATGTATAATACACCCATATACAAATTTGACTTAAAACCTGACCATATCTTTTTCCTAAACTGATCTAACCATTAATTTAGTCCACTATGCATTTAACCGTCCCTATCTTTTTTGTCCCGTGCCTTTTCTAGGCATCACAACAAACAAGCATCTTCATCTCTAACAGCAAAGCGAGAAATTATGCAGCATCAACTCCAACCCTTTCCCATCCATGTCCCTAGGTCATCTCTTTTGTGCATCAGCAACAACAGTAGGATCTTGCATGCTCTTCACAAGGGCATCCCTACACTTTGTTCTGTTGTTCCTCTGCTTCATTACCCAATTGAAAGAGATAGGATTAGGGCAAGGGCATCTCAGGAACACGAAATTCTCCCAAATGCATTACGTCGTATGTCTGACCCTCTTTGGAGAGGTGGATACAGCTTAGGAGTAGATCTGGGATTGTCCAAGACCGGCCTCGCCCTCAGCAAAGGCTTTTTTCCTCGCCCTCTTACAGTAAGTACTTTCTCACCTTCTCTCTTGCCCCAAAAAAAAAAACCACACACACACACAAAAAAAAAAAAAAAAAAAAAAAAAAAAAAAAAAAAAAAAAAAAACCACCACCCATACTTTCATTCATATCCATGCTTGACTTGGGGTTTTTGTTCTCTTTGAATTTAGGTTCTCGAGCTAAGAGGGCAGAAGCTTGAGCTGCAACTAATTGAGATTGCAGGAAAACAAGTAGGACTACTTATTTTGATGCTGGCTCTCTCTCTCATGTCAAAAGGGCTGGGTATGAACTACTTTTTTTTACTGTTGTTGCAGGAGGTTGATGAATTTATAATTGGGCTCCCGAAATCTCGAGATGGGAAGGAGACACCACAATCAAACAAAGTTCGCAGTTTTGCCAGTAGGTTTGCAGTTCGAGCTGCAGAGAGGTAAAGAGACAAGGGAATGAATGGTGTTTTATTTATTTATTTTTCGTTTTGGTTGCTGATTTGATTCTTAGATAGGAACTTGGGAGTTAGTTGTCAATGTTTTGTAGTTGCCAACAGCTGTTTTTCCAAGGATGTGAATGTTTCTTTGCTGCGAACTTCAATAATGAATGGCCGGGTGGTCAAGACCATGGTTCCTCCTTCTTCCGGAGCTAGAGGTTTTAGTATCGACCCCCGGTTCCTCCCTCTTCAGGAACAAAAGGTTGAGTCCACTTGTGCTACCACCTGGGGGTCACATGGGTTTTTACCCGCCTTCTCTCTGGGCCTGGAGGGATTAGTCCAGCCCAAAGGATTGGGAACCCTTCATTAGCAAAAAAAAAAAAAAAAGAATTTTGAATTGGCGTGTTGCAATGTTCACTAATAATATATTGTGAATAAAATGCCGCATTCCTTTTAACTTGCATATAAATGATTAATTTTAGGGATGTGCCCAATTTTGGTATGGTTGATTAAATGTAGATCTGAAGAAGTGCAATCAATCTAAGGATTTGGCTTAGCATAGATCGAAATGGAGAAATAAATTTCATGTAGCTGTGCAGACTCCAACATAGTTGGGACAAGGCTTTGACGATGATGATGAAGACAATAGGACGAAGCCCAACTTTGACAGACCTGAATTGACTGGGAACTACCTTTTGTTTGCTTCCTATATATGCTAAAAATGTAATCACCTGGAGCTGACCTGCACCCTTGTGGTTGAGAGGGCAAGCCTCCACCACCTGTTTTTCATGACTTCCTTAGTCACTTATTGAATAAAATATTACTAAGGTAGTATTTTTATATATTTTCATATAATATCCTGTATTTTATGCATATCACCTGATCAACTAGATATTCGGGTGTGGACTTGACTGGACCCAGACCCTGATTGTAATCCAATCATCTTTTGCAAGCCTCCACCACCTCCTCTGCGTGACTTTCTTAGTCACGTATTGTATAAAATATTACTAAAGAAGTAGTTATATATATTTATATAATATTCAGTATTTTATGCATATCACCTGAGCAACCAGATATTCGGGTGTGGACTTGACCTAACCCGGACCCTACTCCAATTATCAGTTCCCAAAAGATGGTCCATACCCAGATTTTTTTTGGGTTGGAACCCTCGAGCAACTGGATAATTGGCGGTCCATTGACATCTCTACTTAAATTGAATGGTGACTTTCAGTATTTCAGTTCAATAAAGTGAGGACTAAATTGTCATCATCATCAACCCCGAGGGGTAGCTCAGTTGGCCTATGACCACAATTTGGTCCCGGAGGTTGACGGTTCGAAACTGCACCACCACACTGGGGCCATAGGGGATTTACTCGGCACGCCCTGGGCCCATAGGGATTAGTCCGGTCCAAATGGTTGGGACACCCTCCGTTACAAAAAAAAAAAAAACAAAAAATCATCGTCACCATTATCATCATCAAAGCCTTGTCCCAACCATTTGGGCCGATGGACTACTTGAATTCTATTTCTGCATTGCGATTGATCCTAAGAGAAATCCTCATATATATATATATATATATATATATGGGAGATGTTCCTATGAGAGACATCTCTCACCTTAAATGAGAGATTGTGTAAGGGCCCTCACATCCATAACCAATGCCAACAGCTTAAATATGAGGGCCCCCACCCATATCTCTTATATAAAGTGAGAGATATCTCTCATAGGAGCATCTCTCTCTCTCTCTATATATATATATATAGTGAGGACTAAATCAAAATTGTTACTATTAATCTATTATTATTTTTTAAAGATGCTACTATGTTACTTACAAGTCACGTATTTAGGGAAGAAACTGGGACATACCGCTAGCTTCCTCATTGGGATTTTACTTGAAAAGTTATTGCTGCTTTATCATTTCCACATTATTAAGCTTAAATCATGTCACTTTATTTTATTGTTTACTTCCCAGTAAATAAAGAAAAGGCTGAAATCATTGCACTTGAATTGAATATTCATTTTAGTGTAGTCCTTAAGTGTATTATTTTGGGAATCTTCAGGGACTTAATTAAATATATATTGTAAAAAATTTGAAGTTTAGATTAGTATAAGTTAATTGTGACAAAAATGTTGATGTCTCCAACCGACCTTACATGCTGAGTTCTTCATAGATCCTGATTGAAACTATGCTGATGTTTCACTACATGATACCCAATATTGTGTGGGGAACTTCAACAGATAGTTCTTTAGTAGGAACCATTGGGACTATCAATTTGTCCTTTGATGATCAGATGGTTCTTTTGAATATTTCATTTGATCAACTGGATGATCAGACTTGTCATTCACAGACTTGTCATTCACAAGATTTAAGTTTACAGTGTCTCACAAGATTTAAGTCTACAGTGTCTTTTCTTCCTTGTTCTACCTCTATATCTTCTTCATGTTTATCAACATTATCCACATGAAAGAAATCCAGTGCTTTCTTTGTCTTCTTCTAATTGTTCCGGTACTTGGGCCATATTTAGATCTCCATGTTCTTCTGCATCTGACATTGGGTCTTCTTTTACATTCTGTATTACTGAATAAATGTGTTCAACTTTACATTTACTATCAGTGAGATTACACCATTGATTGTGGGGTGATATACCCTGTTTTTTTTTTTTTTTTTTTCCGTGTAACGGGGGTAATTTACTCTTGATAGCATCATAATGCATTAGGATAACTAGTATATATATGTTCTTCTTTGTGGTTGGAACCTCCTAGCTTGAAAACCAGTATTTCCCATTGGGCTTTAAATTGGCTTTTAGTGGTGCCAAGAATGAATCCCTTGTACATATTTGTCCTTACTTAGCAACCAATTGTCATTCCATGTTCTATTGATTGTGGAGGTTTGTATTCTACTTCTTCCCACCATGCTCGTGCATCTCCTTGGTGTTTTCCTTATGCATAATCTTACCATGGAGTTCCTTTCAATTTATGCTTCTTACATGATCTTCAAGTACTTTTATCCAGTTCAGGAAGATATTTCATATTTGGATCCCTTGTTCCATAAACGTATGGAAATTTTGGAGGTTCTCAATAAAGCACATTTGGGATGTGACCTTGCTGGATAATAATAGAAGAATTTACTGTAGAAAAGGGCTCGTGCTGTTTGGTGATGGAGCAAAACTCTTTGGAATACAAGATCAATGCAATAGAAGGGATCAAAGAGCTAAATCAATACTGACATCGGCTGTTACAAACTAGGAGTGTTGGGAAGGTTTGGTTATGTGATGTATTCAAATTGTTGCTGTCACAGTGTGCAACCAGCAGCCTGTTTGAAAGTGGTTTGTGTGTGTGTGGGAATGTTTGAAAGGTTTGATGAAGGAGAAAATACAGATTGGGATAAGTATGGGATGGGCTGGTAAAGGTTTGGCCCAGTTTGGAAAGATTTGGTCAGGCTTAGGTGGTTGGTTTTGGGAAGATTAGGTGCTGTTTGAGGACTGATGTTGGCTGACATCAGGCTTTATGCAATTTTGGAGTTGATTTGATGGAAACCAGGGCTAGGATTTTGACTGCAATACGGCAAGAGTTGATGATGACATATCGAGGTTTAAATTGGGGCAAATTGAGGCCTTTTGGGGACTGATCTGAGACCGATATAAATCTGCAGGAATGCAGTGAAGTGCATTCATTGCGGGGAAACTTAGGTTGAAAGAAACTTCATCTGAGGTCTAAGCATAAAGCCCACAATACTAATTTACAGAATATTGACCCTTGTAGCAATATGAAGCAACCATCCATTGTGACCAGCCGTTATTTCTAGGTTTGTGTTTTAAGAATCTCCTTATTAATTACCCTCCAAGGAGAAGTCCTTTCCTGTTGCCTTCTCTACAGATTTGTCCATTCAGGTACTTTGCTCATCGAGCCTCTTCTTTTGTTCTCCCTCCATGGTAATTAGTTGACTTTGAAGCTACTAATAACAACTAGTTGCTCGCTTCTTACTCTGATTGCCACTATAATGTTACTGAAAGTTGTAGACGGTACCATTCTTGTCAATAGAGATGGAATTCTTTGTTTCCTGTATAGTTGGTTTTTCAGTCCTTCATATATATATGTCGCCTTTCAATTTATCTCCTATTTGTTAGTGTCTTGTAAAATATGTAAACTGTAGTGATACCCATTTTATTGTGTTCTTCAATATATGACATTGAACAAGATGTTCTGTTGTGGTCATGGGGATGGAGGGCTATATCTCTTGCAGTCCTTACAATATCTGAGTTTCATGTGGCCAAGCTATCCAGCCATGCTCAACCACTTTCCAAACCATGACTGCTTGTGGAGGTGAGACTCTACTTTTTGAACCCCTGACCTGATCCTTTTTTTAGAAAGAGGTTTGGATATGATATGACACGATATGTTGCCTATTTTGAAATATCCAGGTATAATAGGAAGTGCTGCTTCAGTAATGATGAAGTATGGGTTAGGCCACCTAGAACTTCTAGTGAGGAAGAAGTTGTTTGTACCATATTTATGCTTGGTCAAATTACACAAGATGGGTTGTTAGTATAGACTTGCACATCTTTCTACACATATTTCTTTCACATTGGAATACGCCATTCCATGTGTTCAACTTTTTTTTAATCGCTAACCATAAACTTCAGTAATTTAAAAGGATAAAACATGCGGAGAGGTCCAATCAAGAAACAAAACAACACAACCAGCACATAAGAGCTATATGCCCAATATAACAGCTAAAAAGCAGAAGTTATTTAAGGACTAATACACTATCTGCTTCTTGTATAGCTAATGCATTCGTTGTCCCATTAGTGAACCTCCCTACACAAGGAAAAACCACCTGAATGGAAGAAGATAATGTGCTGATGTTTGCATCCTCCAAGGCCAAGAATCCCTATGGTAACACAGAACTCTGTATTTGTCAAATCAATCTCCACCATGAGCCATCTTGGAAAACCCCTGCATACAAACAAAGGGCCTCCAAAATAGCAAGAACCCCTGTGATGCAGCTCGACAGCAGAATAGGGCCCGCAGGCCCCTCTGATGGACCATCTAATGGGGTCCACTTGATCCCTGATGCAATCAGAGATCCATATCTATCTAAATTAGTTAGTTGCTTAATAAGAACAGCTTTCTAAAATTCTATTTTGAGTAGGATTAAGTATGTTACTATTTTTAATGTTCTGGTTAGTTTAGAAGTAGTGTCTTCTATATAAATAGAAGAACCTTCATCTTGTGAAGGCATGCATTATTCAATTAAATTAATCAACGTGAGTTTTTCCCATGTGTTCATGGCTGTGAGTGCTATTTTGTGTGGAATCCCTTTGTTGGATTCGATCAACCTCATCTGAGAGGTTGGTCTATTCGATCGAAGGTCCGGGGCTGCGCCAAATTGGTATCAGAGCCCAGATCCGGTCGCCGAAGAAACAACTGTCTTCTCTGGTTTATCATCGTCCACCCATCGACATCATCCCACGCCATCCAACCCAACTCCCCTCCCTGCCGATCCAACCCTCTACCCTCTAACACCTAGCCACTGCCGAAAACCCACAGCACCACCACTCGCCCCAATCCTTAACCGAATGAACCCATCTCCATCCCCACTGTCAAAATCCACCCAACCCTAACCCTAACCAAAGATCCCGAACCATTTTTTCCTCAAATCCCCAAATCTTCAAAATCCCGAAACCCTAATTCCCTAACCCCAAAACCCCAGCGCACTCTCTTTCATCTCCCAGCATCAACACGCCAAACCCCAAACCCAGAAAACCCTTCCGGCTATCTCCCGCTACCAAATCCCACCCATACCACTGCGCCCAAAACCCAAATCCCCACCATCTCATCTCGTCTCAAAATCCCGGCAGCCACCCATCGTCGTTCGAAAAAAACAAAAAAAACCCCACCCATCAGAAAAAAAAAAAAAAGAAGCAGCAGCAATCGAGAGAGAGAGAGAGAGAGAGAAGTTGCAGCAGAAAGAAGAAATCAAAAAAAAAAAAAGGGCGTACCTGGCACCTGACGAGAACTCTAGCAGCGTCGTCGTCTCCAGTAGCCAGTCGCAGCAGCCGTCCCCCAGCCTCGTCTCCACCAGCGCCAGCGCAAGGCCTCCCCACCCTTTCGTTTCGTCCAAATAGTAAGCCTTCTCCTTATTTTTCTTTGCGCACAGAAGCCGAGGAGAAAAGAGACATCTTTTATCTCTTGAAACACGTGGGCCGGAAGCATTGCACTGGGCCGAAGTTTGAGCCCGACCTGCCATTGGGCTTGAATTGAGTCCAGACCCGACCCAGCTCTCTTCATAAAAATAAAAAAATAAAAAATAAATAAAAAAAAAACTTTTTTCAGCCATGCCTAAAAGAGGTGACAATCTCAGTCATTGGCTCACGGACAAAGAACGTGATGAACAATTATTCAAACTGGGCCAAGATATGGACGAAGTAATGGATCGTCTACGCACAGTAGAGACTGCACTTATTGAATTGCAAAATACCCAGTCGGTTGCAAAGGAAGGATCGTCCACCTCCGCACAAATAGTCACACCCATCCAAATAGAAAGGATTGAGCAGCGTGAGTCCATGCGTGACTTTGTACAGCGTCTCATTGCTGAACGAGACACCCAGGGTCCCATGGTTGCACAACGCACTGATGATATCACGAAGAAAGTCAAAATTGATATTGCTGATTTCTCTGGAGATGTCAGTCCGAAAGTTTTTGTTGATTGGCTTAATTCCCTGGAAGATTATTTTACTTGGTATAACATTAATGATGAGCAGCGGATAGCCTTTACGAAGGTTAAACTTAAGGGTCCTGCTAGAATCTAGTGGTATGGTGTTGAAAATAATGAACTTGCTTTGGGACAGCCCATTACCAGATGGGTCAACATGAAAGAAAGGCTCAAGAACAATTTCCTTCCTTCTGATTACATTGACACACTGCGCCAAGAATATCTTACTCTCCAGCAAGGCAATCTATCTGTGGAAGAATATACAAACAAATTTCACGAATATATTGTTCGTTGTAATTTGAAAACAGGTGATCGCCTCACTATCACTCGATATAGGGATGGATTGCGCAATGATATCAGACGGGAAGTTGCTATGTTTGATTACACCAGAGTTGATGAGGTATTTTGTAAAGCCAGGAAAGCTCAGCATAAACTCCAGTTGCGGAGACGCAACACTTTTCAAGTCGGGGAGTCTTCCACTAGAAGAGGACCTGAACCTCCTTTTAACCGTACTCAGACGCAAGGTTTTCGTCGTCCTCCTCCTCCTAGACCATTCCAACAAGCACCACCGAGGCCACAACAAGCTATCCAGTAGAGGCAAGCTTTGCCACAGCCAAATCAGTGGGTGCGGCAGAATCAGAATGATAATCGTGCCCGTGGAAGGTTAGATAAAAGAGAAATCGTTTGTTATGCTTGTAAACAAAAGGGACATTATGCAGCCGAGTGTCCTCATAGAAATTTATATGCTACTAATGAGCCAGAAGATGATGAACAATATGATGAGGAAATAGAAGCATAGCTGTTCAATGCAGAGCCTCAAAATGAAACTGCAATAGATCAATTCCAAGATACAGAAGCTGATGACGGTACCCCATTGCTTTTCCTTGATCATCGTCTCCTAGTAGCTGATTCAATAGAAGAAAATGACGACTGGAATCATGCATCTATTTTCCGGTCACGAGTCAATTGCAACGGCAAGTCTTGTAACATGATCATTGATGGTGGCAGCGCGATAAATGTTATTTCTCAAGAGGCAGTCGAGAAACTCAAGCTATCAACTGAGAGGCATCCAAGACCTTATAAAGTTGCATGGGTCAATAATTATTCCATTCCTGTCCGGAAGCAATGTGTCGTCCCTGTCAGAGTCGGCAATTATGAAGATACAATTCGTTGTGACGTCATTCCAATGAACGTTACACATATCCTCTTTGGACGACCATGGTTAAAGAAACTGAAGGTCATCACAGATCATGAGCACAATACTTATTCTTTCAACTGGAAAGGAGGCAAGATTAGGTTACTTCCATTGCCCGCTAAATCTTCCTCCACATCTGATACAGCTCCAGCACTTCCTATATTGACCATGAGGAAGTTTGAAGATGAAAGCAAAGAACAGGGTGTCATGTATGCATTGATTGCTAGACAAGTTTCAGAAGAATCTCCTGCTACATCTGTCCCACAAGAAGTAAAACCATTTCTGAAGAAATTCGCTGATCTAGTTCCAGATGAACTGCCTAAGGAGCTACCTCCATTACGTGACATCCAACATGCCATTGACCTTGTCCCAGGCGCTTCCTTGCCAAATTTACCTGCATACCGGATGAGTCCTATGGAGCATACAGAATTAAGAAGGTAAGTTGATGATCTTTTACAAAAGGGATATATCAGGGAAAGCCTCAGTCCTTGTGGAGTACCTGCACTTCTCACTCCAAAGAAAGACGGAAGTTGGCGTGTGTGCGTGGATAGTCGTGCCATCAATAAAATCACGGTAAAGTACCGCTTCCCAATCCCCAGATTAGATGATATGCTAGATTTGATGACTGGTGCATGTATTTTCTCTAAAATTGATCTGCGAAGTGGTTATCATCAAATCCATATAAGGCCAGGTGATGAATGAAAAACTGCTTTTAAAATCAAAGATGGTCTTTATGAATGGATGGTTATGCCCTTCGGGTTAACCAATGCACCTAGTACTTTTATGCGAGTCATGACACAATTACTGCAGCCTTATATTGGAAAGTTTGTCGTCGTTTACTTCGACGATATACTAATCTATAGCAGGACAAAAGCAGAACATCTTCAACATCTTGACACAATTTGCCAACTCCTTCGCCGGGAGCGTTTTTATATTAATCTCAAGAAGTGCACTTTTATGAGTACATCTGTTGTCTTCTTGGGTTATGTTGTGACGGCACAAGGAATTAAAATGGACCCTGAGAAGGTCAAAGCAATTTTGGATTGGCCAATTCCTACTACACTCACTGAAGTTCGAAGCTTTCATGGTCTTGCAAACTTTTATAAGAGGTTCATTCGAAACTTCAGCAGCATTATGGCTCCTGTCACAGAGTGCATGAAAAGGGGTGAATTTAAGTGGACTAGTTCTGCTACTAGAGCCTTTCAAGAAATCAAGCGTAAAATCACAGAGGCACCAGTTTTACAAATTCCAAATTTTGACAAGGTCTTCGAAATTGCTTGTGATGCTTCGAATGTCGGCATTGGGGGTGTTCTAAGTCAGGAGAGACACCCGATTGCATTTTTCAGCGAAAAACTTTCTGATGCCAAGAAAAAGTACTCCTCTTATGATTTGGAATTCTATGCCTTGGTATAATCACTTCGTCATTGGAGACATTACTTGATTGGCAACAAGTTTGTTCTTTATTCAGATAATGATGCTTTGCGACATCTACATTCACAGCAAAAGATCAGTGCCAACCGTGCCAAGTGGAGCGCATATATACAGGAGTTCAGTTTCAGCATTCGCCACACGGCAGGAAAAGATAATTTGATAGCTGATGCACTTAGTCGACGAAAGCATTTGTTGACAACCATGACTGTTAGTGTACCAGGTTTTGATCAACTCAAGCTAGCTTATGCGGATGATCCAGATTTTGGCTCTATCTATGCAGACATCAGCAATGGTGATCTTGGTAAGCATCCTCATTATAGCATTCATGATGATTTCTTATTCAAAGGTACACAACTCTGCCTCCCTGCCACATCCATTCGTGAATATGTTGTCTAAGAGTGGCATTCGGGAGGATGTAGTGGTCATTTGGGACGCGATAAAACTCTTGCTCTTGTTAGCGATAGATATTATTGGCCCCGAATGAAGACTACCATTATTCGCATTTGCGAACGATGTCGGACATGTCAGCTAGCCAAAGGTAATAAGAAGAACACTGGACTTTATCAGCCTTTACCAGTTCCTCATACTCTTTGGGAAGACATAAGCATGGATTTTGTGCTAGGTTTGCCAATAACACAACGAAAAGTTGATTCTGTTTTTGTTGTTGTTGATCGCTTTTCAAAGATGGCACATTTTATTCCATGTACTTCTACCAGTGATGCCTACAAGGTTGCCAAGCTCTTTTTCAAAGAAGTTGTGCGTCTACATGGCCTTCCAAAGACTATTGTTTCGGACCGAGACACCAAATTCATGAGTTATTTTTGGAAGACTTTATGGATGCTGTCCAACACTAAGTTCAAATTCTCTACAGCTTACCATCCTCAAACTGATGGCCAAACGGAAGTGGTAAACAGAAGTCTTGGACAGTTATTGCGATGCCTTGTTCGTGATCACATCACATCTTGGGATCAAGCATTGCCTATGGCTGAATTTGCATACAATAATTCGGTCAATCGGTCTACTGGTACTTCTCCATTTGAAGCTGTTACAGGAGTTCGACCACGACTACCTGTTGATCTTGTCTCTTTACCGGTAGATGCCAGAATAAGTGCTGATGCTGAAAACTTCTTTCACCATATGCAACAAGTATATGATGAGGTCCGCCGCCATATATCTGCTAGTAATGCCACTTATAAACAGCAAGCAGACAAGCATCGTCGATTTATCGAATTTGCTGCAGGAGATATGGTCATGGTCCGGATCCGTCCCGAGCGTATGCCTCCAGGAGCTTATAAAAAGTTGCATCCACGGAATGCTGGTCCATACAAGATCCTCAAAAAGATTGGTTCCAATGCTTATGTGCTTGATCTCCCATCTGATTCCAGTGTCAATTCTACTTTCAACGTAGAGGATCTTACACTCTACCGTGGTTATGACAATGATGGTGAAACTGAAGAGCAGACTATTGCTCTCCCTTCGAATCTTCCACCTATTGATGAGATTGTTGATGTGCTTGATGATCAAATTATTTCTACTCGTCAAGGAGGTTTTCAAAAGTTCTATGTCCGCTGGAAGAATCGTCCTTTCTCTGATGCTACATGGATCACTGTAACAGATTTTCAACGCTTGAATCCAGATCTTTATGAGCGCTATCAAGCAATTAACTCGCCGGAGTCGAGTTCTTTCAAGCCGGGGAGAGTTGATGCAGCCCGACAGCAGATAGGGCCCGCAGGCCCCTCTGATGGACCATCTAATGGGGTCCACTTGATCCCTGATGCAATCAGAGATCCATATCTATCTAAATTAGTTAGTTGTTTAATAAGAACAGCTTTCTAAAATTCTATTTTGAGTAGGATTAAGTATGTTACTATTTTTAATGTTCTGGTTAGTTTAGAAGTAGTGTCTTCTATATAAATAGAAGAACCTTCATCTTGTGAAGGCATGCATTATTCAATTAAATTAATCAACGTGAGTTTTTCCCATGTGTTCATGGCTGTGAGTGCTATTTTGTGTGGAATCCCTTTGTTGGATTCGATCAACCTCATCTGAGAGGTTGGTCTATTCGATCGAAGGTCCAGGGCTACGCCACCCTGCTTCGTTATAATCTCTGATCCCTACTTGCTTTGAAAACAAGAACATAACTACCTACAAAGAATACCACTGATTCTTGTTGGACCAGGCTTCCCTCTCATTGCCCCATCTACATTAAACTTTAAAACACCTGGTGGTGGAGAGGACCAATGGACGAATTTCATTTCTGTAGGTGGGCCTCAATCCATACATGCTTCCTGCTTATACAAAATTTCATTGAGCTTAACATTGGCATATTCCTTCCTAATCAAAGCCCACTTCACCACAGTAAGAGAAAACACTGTTAGAAGGTTGACACTAGATGAAGAACTCCTGAAAATCCTATCATTCTGGTCTATCCAAATAGACCAAATGATAGCAAATGAGAATCTATTGTTTGTATCTTTTTATTGCACCATGATTTCATAGAGTCCACTCTATTTTACAAAGTACTGTACCTGATTCAAAGGTGGTATTGATTTATGTCTCTTCAAAATATGCAGGGGTCGGAGAGTGTTTCTA
>QPKB01000004.1:13657422-13718661 GCA_003546025.1 Camphora micrantha | reverse complement strand
AATATTAATCGGCAAAGTTCATTTTTTTTTGTTACCTAACTTAGGGGGGTTTGGAATCTAGCCCCTTTGGTAAAGAAGTAGGACTTGGACGAGGGTAAGCGAGCCCTTAAAAGTAGAGCTCTAGGTGAGGTAAAGTTGCCATCATTGGGCAAGAGTGATGCCTAGGTTTGATCTCTGACCAATTAAATGAGAAACTGCAGCCTGACTGTTTCTCTTTTAAGATAAATTTCATTCGACAATACCAATCGCAAAGTATTTCATGTTAGGTGGGCTCAAGCATCCTCAATGTTTGCTTCCTCTATGAACGATATTTTAGATGCAAGGTTCTATTGCCTCCCAAAAGAGAGAGATTGTGGGTGAAAACGTATTCCAAAACCAAAATAAAGGCTTTTTACCAGTGGAATTGATTTTTTAAGAATTCTAAAAAAACACTTTTTTCGATCATAAATGGCTAAAGTTGAAGAAACAAGAAGAAAGCCATAAAATGATTATAAAAATAATCCCCCATTTAGTGGAAAATGAATAAGCAAAAGACATATAAATTAGTATCCCACCATACACTTGTAAATTATATCTTTTTTTCTTTGTAAAGAGTAAGTTAAAAATCTTATGAAAGTTAAAGATTCCATCAATATCCATCTCCACCTATATTGTTTGTTCCTACTTCCTTATATATGCTGCAAACAATAGTGGCAAATGGAGTTTGATTTTCTCATTTTTCTCATGTTTTGCATCTGTTAGAGAATTATTCTATTTTGACATGATGGAACATAAAGTAAGTCAATGCTAGCAAAAGAATCGAGTGTATTTAATAAAGACAGGCATCCTATGGCATTGAATGGTCATCAGTGTGATGGGTGATTGATATTCTCACTGTAAACCTCTATACCAATTAGGGCCAAGTCTAGGACTGCATCTCAACTTATAAAGAGAGAAAACGGAAGATGATAAGGAGTAATGTATACACACATGACGCACCTACTTAGCACAACTACCAACCACTTCATTAGTGGCACTCACAAGGAAAAGCAATTACAGCAATTATAGGAGATCTCCTTCCGATTTGGAAGATATCATTTTGTTTGTGGAGATTAGCAAGTAGTAGAAATGGCGCTTTTTAAATAAAGGAATTTATTGAATAATTAAATTGTATACGACAGATGAGAAGCTTCCAGTCATGTGCGTCTGTCCAAAAAGTAGAAAGTGGTTTGTTGTGTCATCATCCATCCGATGGATAAGATTTTAATGTTATGATGGGTAGCTAAAGGTAAGCCCGAGCCGATGGGTAGCTAAAGGTAAGCCCGCAGCCAGCGGCGTATGGTGGATTTTATGAATGATAAGGGTGAAGTGTTGTTTATGATCTCAAGAATGTTGGTATAAGAATTTAATTGAAGCGTAAGTGTTGCCTATTTTGAAGTAGTGCTTGCTATTTGAAAAGTTTTAAGGATTTGTTCTTCGATTTTCAAGAAAAGCTAATTGTGGAAAGTGATTATCTCAAATGCTATTAGGTGGTCTGTCTACGGGTGGAGAGTGTCCTGGAGATTTCAATATTATCTCAATGAATTAAGCTTTATCTTCTTTGATTAAAGTTTCTTTCTCTCATATTTATCGGTCAGTAAATTGGAGTGTGCATACTCTTTAGCCAAACAAGGGGTGCATAGCAAGCTGTTTCACCCTATTGCTTAGTTTTTGGTTGTTTTTTGTGTTTGGTATAATGCGTTTTTGTACAACCTCATTTTTTGTTTCTTCTTCTTTGTTGGAGATTTCTGCTACTGTTGCCCTTATCTATTAATTTTATTTACTGTTAACGTGAATAAAAAAAAAAAAAGTTACGTTGCTCTATTATTAACTTGGACCCGGGTTTATTCCTCTAAAAAAAAAAAAAACACTGTGCAATAAGAGTAAAAAAAGAACCAAATTAATATGCCCACTCTACCATGCTATTAAAAAAAGAAAGAAAGAAAGGAAAAAGTAAAATCACAAATGTAACTATTTAATTTTTACTTTCATGGGGTACTCCTTAGTAAGCGTGGCATGGTAGTCTTGGCACCCTACTGTCTATATAGGAAGTTGTGCCTCATTTGAGTATGTATTTTACAATACTTTCATTTTTTTTATAAAATGTAATATTGTATTTATCAAACTATGTGTCTCAGTGTTGTGCAATTAGTGTTTTTTTTTTTAATAGCTATTCAATTAAAATCCCAATAAACCCAAATTTGTGCAATCATGAGAAGTGTAAAGAAAGTCTTGACCCATCTTATGTGTTAATTTAAAAGGAAGGTTCAATCATTTCTCTATTCTCATTTATTACATTTGGTTGAAACTAAACACATTTAACCGCAAAGATTATTATTGTTTTCTTTGTTCAGCACATGTATATATATATATATATATATTATATATAGTTTTAATAGCTAGGTTTGGATAACTATGGCTTTGTATTGTCTTCTCATGAGCTTGTGAATTTGTATATAATGGTAGTGCAGTACTAATTTAGCTTGGCTCAAACCTAGTCCAGGCTAAGGATTAGGTTCTCTATAATTTATTGTGGGTGTTTTAGTTTAGTTTTTTTTTTTTTTTTGAGAAAATATATGTCAAGAACGTTACAATATTTTTATGACTGATGGACCCACATATGCCAGCATTTCAATTGGCTGTAAACATTAAAGACTCAACAACAACTTCCTCAGTCAATCATGACAAAGTAATAGAGTAGTTATGCAACCAATGTCATCATCCAATGGTGTAGATGAGAGAGCAGAGAGACAGAGAGCACACACACAAAATGAGTAATAGAATGAAAAAAAATTGTAATATTTTCTATAAAAGGACTAAACAAATAAAGACCAACATATGTGGCAATAAAGGCTCAACTGGCCTATCAGATAAGGGGTGTTGGGTAAAAGAAATTTAGTCCTTGAAACGCTGCACTCATTTATAATAGGACTTCAACTTGCCATTTATAGTGGAGAGAGAGAGTTGATTACACTGACTTTCACGGTTGAGTGGTGTAGCACTCAGTATCACAGACGGATGTTCATAGATTAATTTTGGGTCTTCGTTGAAAGTATCACTCTTGACACGTAGCTTCAATTTAAGAAACCTCTTATATCTGATGGCCTATTACAGTTCCAATCGTATCATGAGTTATTTTAAGTTCTTTCCAACCTTAAAAGCGAAATTACTGTTGTTTTCTTGGTGCCCTTTCCTTATTGATTTAAATATAATGGATGCTGGAAGCAAGAGAACATACCCCCTGATGGAAGCAGGGTATGGACATTGGACATTCTCCCCTTCCCATTAATTTCTAGGAGCAAGTGTAGATAGCAACAGCATATGCTTGCAACGAAATTTCCAATGTGACCTTTCCAATTTCATATCAGGAAGAGGCACTAGGCATTAAGCACCTCTCCGAGAATAATGAGACATGGATAAAACAAACTACAACAACAAGCACTTGTATTATAAAATACTTATTTGGAAGAATGCTTCTTTTCATATGCTCCTTGACTCTTGCCTGTATACAAATGATTTCCATTCAAGGTGATGATAGTAAAATATTTTTTCCATCATGTGCTTTGTATTTTGTTGATTGAATCCCTAGACACTACAGTGAGTCTGGCCATTGAGTTAATAGGGGATTTACTATTTTAAATATAATGAATGAACTTGGGCATGCATTTTTTTTTAAAGAAGATCAGATTCCTTATTTAATTTAAATGGTGGGATTTTTATTTTATTTTTTTGAAAAATTCAATGTGGGATTCATTTGTGATTTTTTCAGTAGAGCCAACCAAAATAGTTAAAAACTGATCCTAATGCCAAGGGAACAACTATAACTCACCATCATGGGTGGTGCTGCATGGATAGTGGGGTCAATTGACCCACTAACATCTGAAAAGTTATTGAAAAAAAAACTTTAATGAATTGAACTTATGAAAAGATTTTAAACCCCACTCAATGCTTAAGTTAATGGCCATTTATCTACCAAAATAAATAAAAAAAATTAATGGGCCCAAATTTTATTTTTTAAAGAAAACTCCTTTTTTTTTATATATTCTATCATTAAATCTTCATTACCCTAACTTAACCTCTAAATACGGTATTCTCCCCATATTAGAAGGAGAAAACTCTAACATTTATATTTATACATATAGACTCCCAGCCCCAGCCCCCAACTGAGCAGCAGTAAAAATAGATTATTTGATAATTTTATATCATATTTGTCGATTTATCGAAAGTAAATGACAAATGTTGATAAAGGAAAAATAAAATATTCGATTTGTGGAAAATAAATCTTTATTGACCCCACTGACTCGAATTCCTGAAGCCGCCAACCTGCTCACATCATGAATTCATGATAGACGCGTCAAAACACATATCCTGAGCTTTGTGTGGACCTACCATCTTTGGATAGTTGATCCTTTATATTTTCCATCACTGGGGTGGTGAGGGGTAGATCGGCCACAGAGTGACTTCGAACATTTTGCATCTATTTTTTTTTAATTTTTGAAAATAGATAATATATTTATCTTTTATAAAGGAAAATGCACATCAAAATTTGCTTGAAGTGTTTAAAAGATTTTGGCCCATAATCATTGAGGTTTTTTTTACCATCTTAATAAAAGTAAAACTTCTTTCTTTTTAATCTATCTCGCTTGCCTCCCACTTTCAAGACTGAGCATGCTCTACTTTTTTAAGAGCTGCTCATTGGGCCATAGTTCATTAGTTTTGATCTTTCATTATCGCACACCATCAAATATAAGTAATGAACCAAAGGTTCACTTTAGTCAAAAGTTCAAAAGAAGAAGAAATCATCTCTCGAATGCTGACTTCCAAAATACATAATTAATACTAATGAAAATAAATTGCATTTTTCATACAATCAATTTAACAGAGAAAGTCATTTTAAAAGAGGCATATATTTTGAGTGGAAAGAATTTTTCTCCATCGAATGTTCACGCAGATGTCTTTGTTGTCACAATGGGGTGCCATGAAATTCAGTAGGGTTCTAATTCATAACGGCCCCCACACTTCTTAAACATTCGGACTGGGAAAACTCTATGTAGATGTCACATTGGCGAATGTTTTTATATTTTTAGTTAATGTGAAGAATGTAACGTATATGACTAGAAAGGAGATTGGAATTAATGAGACATGAACTTCCTTCTTGAGAGGGCTGACTTTGTGGATTAGGTGCCTGCTCCCATAACTCTCGTTTCAAACCCCGGTGGAAGCCCTTTACTTCTATCATGACCACCTGGGCTTACCAAAAAAAAAAAAGGTCTCCTTTTCACCTACTCATTTTTCAATACAGTTATATTTAGAAAGAAGAAAAAAAAAATTCAATTTAACAGAGAAAATCATTTTAAAAAGAGCATATATTTTGAGTGGAAGAATTTTCTTTCATCGAATGTTCACCGCGGATGTCTTTGTTGTCACAATGGGTGCCATGAAAATTCAGTAGGGTTCTAATTCATTAATGACCCCCACACTTCTAAACATTATATAACTAGGACACCTTTATGTAGTTGTCACATTAGCGAAGGTCTTATATTTTCAGTTAATACGAAGAACGTAACTGATTTGATTAGAAGGAATTGAATTAATGAGACGTGAACTTCCTTTTTGAGGAAGGCTGAGTTTGTAGATTAGGTGCCTGCTCTCATAGCTTTCAGTAGGTTTCGACCCTGGTGGAAGCCCTTTACTTCCTTTATCGTGACCACTCGCCAAAAAAAAAAAAAAAAAAAAATCTGCTTTTCACACTACTCATTTTTCATACAGTTATTATTTAGAAAAAAGTAAAAGAAAAAGAAAAAAATACACACACAACAATAGGGACCACTATCAAATTAACCATCTCATTATTTTTTCCAAATGCACTTCCATTGTCGCCTACTGTTTTATCCGGTTCCACTCCTCCAATCTCTGTCCGTCTCCCCTTCCCCCTCGCATCACTCCACATTTCCAAACTCACTCTCACTCTTTCCTCTTTCTAGTTTTCTACGTTTATATACTGACTCGCGCTTTCTATTTCGCCACGTCTCCCTTTCGCTCTCTTTCTCTCTTCTCCCCATCACCGCACCTTCCAACTCCTTCCTCCAACCCACCTTTTCCAAAAGATTAATTCGCTTTTTCTCTCTCTCTCTCACACCTCAAAATCTCTCTTCTCCTCCTACTTTTCCCTAGAGCCGTAGCTGAATCGGCCGTGAAAAACGCGGGCGAAATCACTTTCTTAATATTATCCACGACCCCTCTCGCAGTTTCATACCTGCAAATCTCCCAAAATCACATCTTCGATCTCTGAAAAAAAATAAATGAAGGATTGAATTCTCTCCTGCACTTCCCAAGCTGGAAATGTAAGTAATTTGCTTTCTCATTCTCTGATGTTATGTTGAGATCTCTTCAATCTTCCCGGAGAAGAATTAGAATTAGGGTTTAGCAAAGTAGGTTTTTAGGGTTTTGATCTCTTTCTTTCTTCGTGGGAAATGGTGTCGGAGCGTGGTTTAGCCGCGTATGGCGACGAAGAAGAGCTCCAGCGAGGAGAAGGCGGCGATCGGCGTCCTGGCCTTCGAGGTCGCCGAGCTTGATGTCGAATGTCGTTGGACTCTGGCAATCGCTCGGCGATGATCAGATCACCCGGCTCCGGATGAGAGATCTTGAATCTTGAAGGAGTCAGGAACTCGTCTCCGACGACGACGACGATCTACTCAAGACTCGCACTCGCCGAGATCCTCGACAATTTAGGGTTTCTCGCCCGATCCGTCGCCCGGCTCGGAAGCGGTGCTCCGACTCGGTGCTGCGAGGGCTCGACGCGGTCTTCGAAGATCTGGCGAAGAACGCGTACGCTTCGGCGGATGCGTACGGTGGGAATTCAGCTGGAGGAAGATGGGGAAGAAGGTGAAGAAGATGGAGCGGTTCACTCCACCTGCGCGAGCTGTATCAGGAGATGGAAAGAGCTTGCAGAGCTCGAACAGGGCTTTCGGAGATGCATGAGTATCAGCTGCAGTAGTGAGAGCGATCAGAGCAGGTGAATCTGTTGGAGATGCAGCAGAGGGTTCTTTGGACAGAGGGCAGGCGGTTGAAGAGGATTAGAGAGAGTTCTTCTGTGGAACCGAAGTTTACGATTACGTGGGGTTCGCTTATTGGCGAGATCGCTGATCACCATAAATTCGAGCGAATTAAGCTTGTTTGGGAGCGATCAGCCCGCAAGCGAATGTTGGAGCAGCGGTCGATGGCGATTTCGAAAGGGTCCTCAACCATCTACCTCGCAGTCAGTCGATCTCTGCGCTTTTGCAATCGTCGGGTTCATCCTCTGAGAGCAACAATTTGCTAGGTTCGCCTCTGGACCTCTTGGGCGGCCCGAGTGCTGCTAACAAAATCCGACTTCCACTACACAAACAGTGCGAAATCTGGTCCTACACTCCACCAGAACCAGTGTGAAATCAGGTCCCATCTATTCAACCAGTGGGCAATTGTGGTTCGAGAACCAGCGCGGTGGGTATGGCAGTGGAGCCTTCCAGAGGATGCATCACTGGCGGTGGTGGGAACAGGTCACCGGAGAGTTTCAAGCCGGTTGAGAATCGTTTACCCGAGGTACGAATCGGTGCTGTTTCGGGGATCCTTAAAGGGTCCGCAGATGGGAGAATGCCTTTCATATCCAAGCATTCTTAATTCGATTTTCAGTTTTTTCAGCTCAAAGTGTAGGCTGATGTTGAATCCTCCTCCTTCGACGCTCGTGCTGCCGCTTTGGCCCTCCATTTGCAAATCTTATTATTGTAATTGAGAAGTTTGTGACGTGCCCTCATTGTTTGCACCCGATGCAAGGATGATCTTTATAATATGTGCCTACGAGTA
This sequence comes from Camphora micrantha, assembly GCA_003546025.1. Classification (NCBI taxonomy): domain Eukaryota; kingdom Viridiplantae; phylum Streptophyta; class Magnoliopsida; order Laurales; family Lauraceae; genus Camphora; species Camphora micrantha. The sequence continues at coordinate 13,710,801 of QPKB01000004.1, read as the reverse complement.
TAAGAGCAGCATGAGGAATAAGGTTGAAGTCGTATTCCAAGAATCTGACTTACGGATGGTTATGATGCGGTCTTGCTGCAAGAGTGGAACTGCTGCCTTGGTCGGATTTTAGATGGGCTTGCGCCCCTGCTCACAACATGATAAGATGGCAGTCTGAGCGGACTTTTCGAGCAGGCAGCACTTGGTTTCAAAGACAAATGTGCTTCTGCTTCAGACACTTTACTTTGCAAATCAGGGAAAGACAGAAGAAGCAGTAATACGGAAGCTTCTTGTGGGTCTGAATTACATATGTAGATTTCAGGTGGAGAACTTAATCAGAAAGCCATTTTAAGGCCGCGCGGAAGTATAGATTTCGCGTTGATTATTTGGATGAAAAGGATGATGTTTGTTGTTGGGGTGTGTATGGGTTGGTGCCAATAACGGCTTCTTTCACTAGCCTTGCAATCTATACATTTTAAGGTATTGAGCTGTGATTTGGCTTGAATTTTGTGATGGTTTGATTGCAAGGATCGTTGTTGGAAGATAATATACTTCATGGCGGGCAGAGTAATTGAATTACAAGTTATCTGCTTGGCCGGGGGTGCTGTAGAGTTTGTGGATTCCTTCATATTCTTTAATGGCAAGGAGGCTTTTAAACCAGCTGAAGTACAACAATTGAGCTTTTCTTTCCAACTGAACTGCGGATCCTGTTTCTTTGTCCGGTGATATGGACTATATTTGGCATATTTTTGTCACTCCCATGATAGACCCTGTGTGCTCTTCGGATAGGTGTATAGTAATTCCTCATAGAACAATTCATAGTATATCTGTAAACTTTCTCTATGGAAAGCTCTCATTTATAGGAAATTGGCAAATAGGATGTATGTCTTGATATGGATGTATTGTGAGTGCAACTTTAAATGATATCTTAAGAGATGTGTACTCTGCTTGGGTAAAAAGTTGGCTTGATCTTTTTACCCACGACTATTGTTTCGTTAGCCAATATGCTATGAAGATAAAGCCAGGTAAGATTGTTTCATTCTTAAGGTTTAATTTATTTGATTTTTTTCTTTTTTTTTTTTAATTAAGGGAAATGCCTCTATCATATCCATATGGCAAGTAAAAATTGCTCACCTGCAACTACAATGCATGCATGCTTTTGATTCTGGCACTAATGGGCCATCTTATGCTAAATTGCTTTATGCTCCTGATATTCATTTGATGAACTACTACTGGATCCAAGCTTTTCAATGTATTGCAGTATAATTCCATTTCTTATGTTTGAATTTCTGAACAGTATTGATTTCTTTCTTTTAAGGGGATTTAACCGGAAAAAAACAGATTAAGTGACCACCATTCCAAAAAGGTAATTTTAAGTGCCTTTGCACCAAATTAGTCATTTTGCCTGAAAACCATTTTTTTTTTTTGTAATAATATTCTCTACTAGGAGCCCTATCGACCTTCATTTTGCAATGTTAGGGGTCCATTGAAACCTTGCGGTCCATCCTAACCTTCACAGTACTCCCATTTACTTTGTTTATAGTGGTCTTTATCGACCTTTATTTTGTAATGTTAAGGGTCTCTATCGACCCTGCGGTTGTACGCTTATAAATGCCACGAAACTCATCCCTCATTCCCTGTTCTTGAAAAAAAAAACGACCATGCTCGACTTGCTTCCCCTCTGTAGGATATTCTCACCTCTGAAAGGATCATTAAAGTGATATGCCATTGTTTGGTGGGAGAACATTAAAGTGCATATGCTATTATTTGGGAACCGTTGTGAATATGCTTGCAGCTGATGTGGGGTCGCAGTCAACGCTGAGGAAGAAGAAGGAAACAGATAAGAGAGAAAATCGGGCTTTTAAGCCCTAAAATGTATGAACGGAGTGAACGCAGGGTCGCTAGGGAACTCTTAACATTAAAAGAAAAAGGTCGATAGGGACAGACCCCCTTGTAGAGAATGTTAAAAAAATTGTGTTTTTGGGTAAAATGACTGATCTGGTGCAAGGGCACTTAAAATTACCTTTTTGGTACGGTGGTCACCCAATCTGTTTTTCCCAGTAAAATCCTCTTCTTTTAATTGCTATAATTATCTTGATATGTTAGGTATGAAACCCCAATAAATCTATACAATGGGATCTGATTCCATCATATCCATCATACAAGAATGCCTGGAACTTATCAAAACCTGTACAAATTGATGTTTAAGCTTGGGCCTCTTGGCACTTGTGATGGGCTGTACTTGCTTATTCATAATTATGAAGTTTGCTTGATTGTTTGAGCTGACTATTGTTTAACAAGAAAATGCTAGTAAGTGATGACACTGAAAATTCAATTCATTACTTATGCTGACTTTTCCTTTAATAAGATATGCTTTGATTCTGGTACCAATGGGTTTTCTGATTCTAAATTGCTCTACTCTTGGTTTTCTCATGTAACCTCATTTTGTTATGGTTTCCTAGAACTCTGAAATGTGCATGATTTGGTCATGATGTTCACTTGGATGTCGTCTTTGTGTGTGCATATGTGTGGGTCATTATGTGATTTTGTGTTAATGTAAACGAGCTGTACAAATTTGCACATTCATAAGAAAAGGCGCATCTCCAGAATGACAATAAGCATATTTTACCATTCAACAAAACAAGGTGTATTTGGAACATGATAAAGATCTAAGTGTTCTGGTTATTCCATATCTTATATATAATTCCATTTCTTATGTTGAAATCTGGAATGTTGAGACTGTATTTGATCTTTCCTTTAAATGATCAAAATCACAATACGCAAAACAACTAGCACATTTACATTCAAAACATGAAACCATCTAATCACTTCTATTCCAATTGAAACTATCTTATCAACATTTAGCAGTTGCGGTTGGTGTAGCGGCCAGTGACCAAAACGCTATGTAGCGGTTGCGGTGATACTTAGCGGTGTTGAATTTTTTTAAGTGGTAAAAAAATCCAAATCTTGTATATAGTGAATCTTGTGTTTTTAAGTGATTTGGAACCATGTAAGGGTAGATCAACTTTAGGAAAAGCTATTGAGGAGAAGAATTAGGTAAAATGGCGTTTTAAATTAAATTGCTCAGCTCTACTAGGTTTTAGGCCGGAACGCTGTTATTTTTCAAAATAGCATATCAGCCTCAAACCGCTACAGCTGATAATGCGTAGCGGCCGCTATTTTGAACATTTTTTGGACCATAGTCAACAACACACCCATGCTCAATCATCTGTGTCCCGTGTCTTGATTGATTCCATTCAGATCCACCAGCAGATCCAAACCACACATCCCAATAAAAAACAATTACATCAATCTCCATTCCAATCCAAATCAGACAACCTCAACAAATTTAGCAGTCAATCCCACCTTCCATGACTGCACAATCTCATGGGCTTGATCCTCCTCAATCAAAACTCAAGCCCTTGTTCCTCATCTGAATGATCCAATCAAACTCTAGATCAGAATCACACAATTATAATCCCTTCACGCCATTGATGTCATGGAACAAATATGACAAATGATAATTAAAATTGTAGACATGAGGGAACTAAATTTACTAAACTTACCAGATCTAAGACGATGGAAAACACCTAAGTTGGTAGAGGATCCATATTTAGATCAAGACGTACCCTGGTGGAGCAATTCTTAATGGGGGAATATTTGCAATGGAGAACTCAGGATGATCAAGTACATATTAGTGAAACTCGCAAAAGGCCCAATAATATATCCTTATGTATGGAGAAAAATCGACCTGCTAGAGGATATATTTTTACTTGAGACATTTTTCTCCACCTCAACCCAGGAGTTGGACAATCTTCATAGATCAAATGCTTGGCGATGGCCAGAAAAATTGGTTTTGGATCCTACCCATAACACACACATGATAAGTTAAAGAAACCTACACCCCATATCCACATCACAATTAATCATTACAACTCTCGAGGAATTTGTGATCCCATCTTCAATGAGGATTTTTTTGGGTAAGAAATCTTCATTGAGGATAATATAATGAAAATTTCCATTTCACCCCTTCTTCCAATGTATATGATCCAATCTTCGATAAATACTGTAGGCAATACACGAACCTGTGAGATGGCAAAACTATCATCTCACTTCTTCCTCCGCCCGTGCTGTCTGAAGGACCCGCATAGACAAAGCACTTTGATAAGGCATGACACTTATAGTCGTGAAAACTCAAAACTCGCATCTTCATAACTCATCTCGATGATAACCAAGCTCAAACCACCCCTTTCACAAATCCTTTCAACGACAACCAAGCTCAAACCTTCCTTTTCACAAATCCTTTCAACAATAACTGGAAAGTAAGCATGATCTCCTTCAAATCAAGCCTAAAATGTCGAGTCCAGATTTTGTGCAATTGGGTGACTGGATTGACCCACTTAAAGTTAATCCCGAAATCATCATGGACAAGCCAAAAACACTAGTAAGCAAAGCTCAATTTAGCATGGGAGTGGAGGGGACCCTGTTGAGTACAAATAAAGAAGTCCAGATTGAGAGTTCTTAACTGCGTATGTTATTTCTATTGCTTTGATACTCATAGCAATAAATTTTCAAATTGTCCTATCAAATGTGTTTTTCTAGGGTGCATCTTCATAAAAAGGTATTTTTGATCCATTAACTAGAAAAGTGATATATGTCAGTGGATGTTGAATTCTTTGAAGAAATCCTATTCCCTGGTGTCAGGTATTCTAAGATAAGAGTGCTTTAGTTCTTTCAACTCTTGTCCTTAATGATTTAGTTGTGTTTGGGTCAAAATGTGCTATTAGTAGTGAATTTTCTTGATTTCTGAACATATTGGTAAGATTTTAACAGGTTTTATAAAAAAATTCTATGCATTATGATGGTCCTCCAAGGAGAAGGGTAGGGTAAGGATAAATTTGAACAAGGCTTCCCATCTGAGGATTTGGTATGGCTGAGGATAGATCAGAATGGAGAAAACAAAATTCATGTAGAGATCCCAACCTAGTTGGGACAAGGTTTGATGATGATGATGATACTGTTAATGCGACTTCTACTGCAGGTAACGATTCTTCTAGTTATCGAGCTCCTTGCATGTTATTTGTTGATAGTTGACTCACTCATTTGCAGTTTACAATTGCTTCACTGACAAGGACAGTTGTGTTGATCATCCCATGCATAAGTTTGTGTCCTATCATTGTTACCTACTCACAAGTCCATTGTTACTACATCCATTCCAAATTAGTTCAAAAAAGCTCTTCCTCATCCTTGGCGTAGTGCAATTAAAAATAAAATAGCTTCTCTTGAATAATAATAATAATAATAATAATGATAATTTTTTACTATATTTGTAATGAAGACTATTTGGTTCGGAGACTTCTCCACAGAGTTGCAAGTTCCCATTTAGTTCGTGCAATTGTTTCCATTGGAGCTAATCTGTGATTTGAGGTGGCCACTTCACCAAGTTGATGTGAAGAATGCACTTATTCACAATGACCTTGGTGAGGAAGCATGTAGTTGTCACGTTTTGGTTTTGTTTGTAAGGAAAGATAAGGTGTGGCACTTCAAGAATGTTATGTTTGGATAAAAATCAGTCATCAAAAGTTTGGTTTGATAAATTCAATGGAGCTCTCCTTGGTATTGGGTTTTGATTAGGGATTGCTTAGTATTTGTCAAAAGCAGGCCTCGAGTTACTACTATTCTCGTGTTTATGTAGATAACACCATTTTGAGCAAAGAAGAGAGTTTGTTTTTTTCTTGTTTTTCATTTTCCAGGGTTTTAGTTTGATCCTACTGCTATCTTAGAACTGAAATAATACATCCTTGGGATCGAGGGATTTTAAATCACAACATGGATTCTCTCTCTCAACCTTAGTTTTCAATTTCGTTTTGCTTTGTCTGGAACAGCCAAAATGTTTCATTTCATTAAGGTGTTCGAAATGAAACATGCTTATAACTTTCTCAGTCAAAATTTTGGCCTATTTTGGCCGAAATAGACAGGAATGACTAAAGTGGGGCAAAGCAAGCTGAAACAGCAAAAACAAACTGAATTAACTGAAACAGTTTGTTGTTATGGAAAATATATGGTGTTTGTCTTTATCCCTCTTATACACGTAAATCTAGATTGGAAAATGAGTGAAAATGACTCATCCTTCCAAATAAATGAGATCGCGAAGTGATTTCAAGTATTTTTAAGATTAAATTTCCTTACAGCTAAATAAAGTGCCCAAATCGCTGAAACATCCCACTAGGCAACACCGAAATGACTTTTGAAGCAAAATTGACAATTATGGTTTTAGAAGAATTATGCTCTTGATCGGTTGAAGACTATCGGTGATCTTGTTGCTAAACTAATTGGATACACTGCTAAGTAAATAAGAATTTAAGGATGGATGATGCTGAGCTTTTGGATAATCCACAGATGTATCAGGTGTTCATGGTAAGCTGATTTACCTTATCATCAGTAATCAGGGTAAACCAGGTCCGGCAGGGATGGGAGGGGTTCTTCGCAATCTAGGGAGGGTGTTGGCTGTTTTTTCCATCAGTGTGGGGAGGATGGAATACAAAGAGGTGGCGGTGTTGGCTATTCTTCAAGCGCTCTGTATTATTTTCTTGGTTCATTCTCATAGTTATGTGAATGTGGAAAGTGATTCTTTGAATACCGTTTTGTGGGTGTTGCATCCCCCTCAAGGTGCCTTGGAGATTCCTTTTCTACTTCAGTGAGATCAAGGCCCTTTTGCTTTTGATAGAGTGGGTTTAGAGAGCACATTGGGAGGTTGCCTAATAGTTTTGCAGACGCTTTGGCAAAACAGGGGGTTGATAGGTCCTCCAATTGGATTGTTTCTTCTAGATCGTTTCTTCTATGTAATTTGCATTTTTTCTGTGATATAATACAATTCTTTTATACCGCATTCTGTTCTTTTGCTTTGTGTTTGTTGTGTCTCAGAGGTTTTTTCCTCTCTTTAATTTAATTGTTATGTTACCAATAAAAAAAATGGTTGGTTTGTATAGTTCTGTTCTTTTGTTGTGTGGTTTGTAGTATCTCGGAGTTTTTTTCCTCTCTTTAAGTTAATCATTATGGTCACCAATCCAAAAATAAATAAATAATAATAATACAAATAAATGGTTGGCTTGTTTTGTCACTCAGTACATTCATGCTCCACAGATAGCTCATCTTGAAGCTGTTAGATATATCTTATGATTTAAGTCTTATCTAGGCAAAGATATCTTGTATTGTTGCCAGGGTGACCTCGATATGACGGGCTACTTCGATGCTGATTGGGTTGGGTCATTAATTATCAAGTCTTCACTTTCGATTATCACACTTCTGTTGGTGTCAATCTGGTGACTTTGAAGACTTAAAGAGTTATGGCAAGATCTAGTGAGGAGGCATGTTAACATGCTACGGTGATACTACTAAAGTGATAATGGTTGAAAGGCATCCATCATGAAAGAACTTAGGTTCCTGTGAAAACTCATATTTCTATGTGACAATCAGACAGCTATCCATACTGCCTCCAGTTCAGTTTTTCATGAAAAAAACTGAACTTATGTCTGCCTTTTTTGGTAAGAGTACTGTCTGATTTGTGAAAAAATTGCCATAGGACATACTGCATTTGATTTGTGAGCAATTAGCACTTGAGGGAAAGTGTTGGAGAGTTGAGGGATACTTATTCTATTGTTAGTAGTGAGGATGCAATCCTTTTTATTAGTGTTTTCCCTTTTCAGTCTATTCTCTTTAACTCCACTAAACTGTTAATTTTGTAATTATGAACATATTAGTGAAAATATAGACTGCTTTCCACATTGGAGAGTACTAGCTGCTTTTTCCCTATTTGACCACGTACTGTGCTGTTGATCCATATGTATATATTAATAATTGTTTACCATATAAATGATCACTGGGAGGTTTTTTCAGATGATGAAGGGGACTTCATTAAGGTGATTCCTTCTGATCATTTCGTTGTCTCTATTGTGGCTTGAGGGTCCTTGCATATTGTTTCAGTTGTCTCTATTGTGGTCGAGGGTCCTTGCATATAGCTTCAAAAAGCAGTGAAGAGGGTCTGCTAAAGGGGTACAAGTTGGGAAGAGGAGATTGAAATGTTCCATCTTCATTTTGCTGATAATACTCACTTTTTGCGAAGCATATATTTGCTTGAGCAACTAAAGACGGGCTGAATGCAAATAATTACACCATAGATGAAGTAGAGGAGATGGTGCGATCCTAGTTCCCGAGAAACACGAGGGAAATACTTACATTCACAAGATTTGAGTCGGCCTTACGCCCTGTTTCTCAGCTGGAAGATTTTGAAATTGTTCCTACTGAGGCTACGGATAGAAGTGATGACACACTGTTATCTAAGAAAGCGAAATTTACTTGATTCCCTCAATAAATAGATTTTTGATGGTGTGGGTTTGCCCACCTGGTTTTGAAGAAGCATCATCAACCAATTAAGTCCGCAACCAAAGTGAAGGCTGCTGCCATGCGGATACAGTTCAGAAAGATTGTTGCCTGCCCAGCCAAGTATGTTGTGAAGCTAAAGCCGAAAAGAAGCAAGTGATAATGAGAAAGCTCAAGAAGGTTTGTCAAAAAACTCTAACCGCACAGACATGAACTGGTAAGAGAGGAAGATGATTAATTGAATTAGCGAGACAATGCTAAAGAAGCCTCAAGGGGATTTTGTGTTTGAGAATTAAGGGGTTCAAGTGAAGGATGAGATAGGGAAGGTGCTTGTTTGATCAACAAAAGTAGGATATGAGATCTCATGGAATGGGCCTGGAATAAAAGGGTGGGTTGAATAAAGGGAAGAGTGCCTCGGGGAAACTGGGAAAGTGTCATAGTGGAAGTGGGGGTCTGCAAGAATGGTGAATAAAGGAAAGAAGTCTCTGGATTATCAACACGAGAAAGATAAGGAGGATTGATCGCCAGAAAATCTGAGTGCCTCTCTTACAATGGGCTCCTGTCTTTATACCATTCATGTTATCTAATTGCAATAAGTCAACCCATTGACTGGGTTGACTACAATGCATTACAATAATTTCCATTTAATTGGGTATTACACAAAGCAGCTAGGATCCTATCCAAATCAGCTATGATACATTCAAATGTATGTCCACACATGCCACTCTAACATGGATGACTTGGATGCGTACAAGCTTCAATCCTTTTTGTTGTTCTTCTTGTGCACATAAAATCTCTTTTTGAAGTGATAACTATCATTCACTACCTAAAGGTTTCTTGATTATATTTGTACTGTCTTGATCATCTTGGATAATAGGACCATTTGATGTATGTTCGTATAACCTTAGTTAAGTAGTTGCATCATTTTTTGATTTACCAAGGTTTATTGGAAAATTGATGCTGTTATGGCCTTTTGCTGTACTGAAAAATGGATAAACAAATAGATAAATTCTGATTTAGCTCTCTACTGTCCCATCTAAAGCGATATTTTTTTCCCCTTTTTTGGTCGAGGGTAGTATTTTATCTGATGAGACTATTCCCCCAACCGCACACATGACCCTACAATGTAGGTGTATTAGGTAAAATCTAGGGTGGGCGTCGAACACAAGATCCTTATGCTAGTGAACCAATGTGGAAAGAGAAGTTACTGTCAAAATTTGCAGGCTGAGGGTTTGCTGCTGATGGATTTTTCATCGCGGACTGGGATCTCCTTGTTTGGAAGGAATGCATGTCAATGTAAGTCACATTTCCTTTTCGGTGGCGCCAATTTATACCGAATTCCTCTCTCACATCACATAAGATGAATGCTGCAGCCGCATTGGGCTATATGAATTTCCATGACATACATAGTAGGTTATTTTCAGGAAATGCAGAAAGAAAGTTATTGGATGATTTTTTTATACAAGAAGTCAAGAGAAATGAAGTGAAATGGGTGATTTACTCTTTAATTGAAAATGTAGCTTGTTTTTATGTAATTTTATATGCACATTTCAGTGGAAATCTGCATGCCCAAGTATCTTCACGAGGAATGCTTGCTTATATCAGGTTGCCTCTGGAATCTGGAACTTGCATTTTCCTAGCGCAATCTGTGCATTTGTGATAATAATTGGTGATCTATATGTATCATTGAATATGATGAGGTTCAATGGAAATGGGTGTTCATAAGATCTCTTGAATTGGATCATACAACTCTTAATTTCCACGGTAAAAAGAAGAGAAGATGACAGAGATGTGTTTCGACTTGAAATTTCTGCTATTTTGTAAGCATCCTTCATCTAACATGAGACCGATAATTTCAATGTTTTGGCCACTGAAACGTGGACCAAGTAGCCTGATTAGTGTATACGAGCCTAAAGCCCAAATTAAATTACTACATGGGATGGGTCGAACTTTGATCAGCCTGTCTCACCTGGTGCAGCCCAAATGTTGCCCACATGCGTCCACCAGGACCGCCACCGCTGACCTCCACCTCCATTTGGGTTTGTATCAAAACTAGGACACAATGACACCTTAGCCAGCAAGGAGTTGCACCTACATCTCTTTAGCCAGATGAAGGTTCTCTTGGAACTTCTCTCTGATGCGGATAAGGAGCTACCCCTGTCCATATTCTGTTCTCTGTCTCCACCGAGGGTCTAAACTCTAAATTGGATGGAGACCTTGCCAATGACAGATCTGCTCTTAGCTTTTCAGTGCCGTGTTCACGGTTTCATTTTTCTTTTTCTCTTTTTAAGTGATGTTACAGCTGGGGCGTGCTGCATGCTTCATGGTGGTGTCCTGTTCTTGTTAGTTGTTACAGATGAGAAGCTTGAGGAATCATATAGCTTAAAAAAAAGCGTTGAGGAATCCGTACCGTTGGACAATGATGGGCCTTTTTTATATTTACTTTGTGGTTGATGTGTGTATTTTCGTTGACGTTATATGATGATACATATATATATATATATATTATTAATGCCCAATTGCCAATCCACTGGCAGCCCAGTGGTGGGGTTGAGGCATCTTCTAGTCTGCTAAAGATTTATCTTGGGTCTGTTGGAATAGGGATTAGACTAGCGTGAGTTCTTGGGGGCGCCGGAGGTTTGTACCAGAGAGAAGAAAGAAATAAAAAAAGAGCCCAATTGGATTGTTCGTTTTTTCTCCGAAGTGGTATTGATTTGATTAAAGGTGATTAAAGGTGGGCCGAAGTGGGGCACATAGATTTGGACCGCAATAGGAGAACCTTCTCCCCCTGTTTTGAGGGAGAGTCCCCTGAATTTGTATACAGGAGCGGAAACAAAGGGGCGGTGCTGTGCTGAAAGCTTGTTTAGATCCAACAGCTTCAACGGTCCGATGAATAAAAGAGAGAAAAGTGGAAAAGTCCGATAAAACCCGGAAACCAAACTTCTCTTTCTACCTGGGATTGGGAAAACGCCCTCTGTTTCTAACAGCCCGGATCAATCCAATCCAATCCAATCCAATCAAAGAAAATCTAGAGCCTTTTCTTTTTCACTGTGGCCGTACACTCGGTTTTGATCATATCATGTGGAGAGTATTGAACTCTAGCATATTCTTTCCAAATAATTAATCGAATATTTTTTGTGCATAGACTAATTAGAGTGGAACTTTGGTAGGGCCACTCCAAAATAATTAATGGAATAGTGTGTACTAAAGAGATTTATTTCCACCACTGAAGGGATTACAAGTTTAGCCTAGCAATGTAGCGTACTCTTTAGGCCTATATTTAATTGTTATGTTCCAGTCATACTTGCTTTCTTTCTTTCCATTGCTTAAGGCCAATTTGATATTGAACTAATCATTTAAAAAATATTACAACAAACTTTGTCACATGGGAAGCTTTCCACGCGAGTGTAGGAAAATTTAGAATTCAGATCTTTGGAGACTTTTAACAGAGAAAAATAAAAAAGTGTAACTTAAAAGGTAGGGTGCACCTCTTTAAATTTAAATTATTTAAAATAAATTTATCTAAATAAATGATGTATCTTTAAAAATTACATAAGTTCGAGCTAGTTCCACTATTGGATTGGGTGTTTTATGAAAAGAAGTGATCAATAAATCATATGTATATTTATCATCACCTATTTCATTAATTAAACATTCAATCCAACAATAGAATAAATTCACGGACGTTAAAAAATGAGGATATTCTAAATACTTGGGGGATGCTTATTTCGAACTAATTGAATTTCAATGGTTGGGTCTCATAGGGGTAAGAGTAAGACACCAAATTTTTTTTTCTTTTTGGTCTAATAAGAGTGATACTCTCCCTTGAAGACAAATGTGTCAATCCTTGGGACATGTATGCGAGACAGATGCCACACCATGCAAGCATGAGTTTGGTTGCCACCAAGCCGTTGAAATAATTTATATCAGACATGATTGCTGTTCTTCACGAAACCGATTTCCATCCTGTTCAAAGTACCAATCGTGATATATGGTATGGCCCACTCGCACCTGGTTTCTGTGCTGATCAAGAAAGTGAAATCCATCTCTCTCTCTCTCCCCCTCCCCTCGTGTCGTGTCACGTTCTCCTCTAACTCGCTTCTCCAAGTCCTCTTTCCATTCCAGCGACTACTTCTACTTCTCTCGCTCTCTCTCTCGCTCTCGCTTTCTCTCTATATATTCCGACATCTTCGCATCTTTCCATCGTCCAGAGATCTTTGAAGAAGAAGAAGAAGAAGAAGTAGAAGAAGATGCATTCGGCTCACCTCCTTCTCGAAGAACCGATTCGGATGGCCTCTATTCTCGAGCCATCCAGATCTGTAAGTAGTATTTCCTCTTCTTCTTCTTCCCTATCTCATATTTTCATTCGTTTAATATGAATTCAAGTCATTTGATCTTCTCATTTGACTACTATTTGTTCCTTTTTAGCTAAATGTTTCTTCTTTCATCACTCATTCTCCCGATCTGATCCGTCTGCCTTCACTTTTTTTTTTTTTTTTTTTATCCTCTCTTTTTAACCGAATTGTTGCAGTAGATTAGATCGTGTTTGGCATCTTGGTGATCGGAAATGACACTTTCTGGCTTTTTGCATAGAATTGTGAAACAGGAAGGGTGTAATCCTACATAGCTGCTTTCCGATTTCTATCATACTGTGAAATTTCCCTTTCTCAGCGATAGCCCGTTAGTTCCTTTGCAGTTCGTCGTGATTTGGTGGGAATCTGTGAAATTTTTGGGCGAGGGAGAGGAAAAGATGTGATTTTTGGTTTTATCAATCGTTGATAAATGATAATTCACGCCTATAAAATTAAAGAATTGTATGTATCTGTTAAGGTTTCTTTCTTCTTCTTCTTCTTGTTTCTTTTAGATGGCAGATTTTGGAATCCTCTTCCGTTTTTTAATTTTGGATTTTATTTTTGGTACTGGATGCATTTCTATTTGATTATCTATGCATATGCGGCAGAGATGAAATCGGAGACCATATCAGGTTGGATGTTGTTTTACTGCCTTTTGTGCCGAGAATTATTATCCACTCTTATTGCTTCTATTGGAGAGATTTATAGAAACCATAGCTCACTATATGAGATTTTCCTGTGAACAACCATCCATTATGCTTAAACAACCCCAACTGATTGCAACTCAGGATATCACCAAGTACATCTAAGTTTTGAGTGGATAAAATGAAAAATCATTGCTTTTTTTTTTTTGCTGTTTTTTTGTAGTTCAGATATAGAATATGGGAATATGGGATTTTGTTTGGATATTTGATTGTATGATATTCGCCTTCAATAAGGTGCTGTTTTACAGTTTTCCTGCATGGAAATTAATCTAGTTTTGGGTTTTGATGCTAATGCAGAATTTCTTTCCCGCGATGACCAAGATTGTGGGGACACTTGGGCCAAAATCACGATCTGTTGATGTGATTTCCAGCTGCCTTAATGCTGGAATGTCTGGTATGAATTTTTGTCCTCAGTAGATTTCTTTTGTTGCAATGGTTGCTGGATGTTACGATTATTTGGAATTTTAGTTGCATTACATTATAACAAGTTCTAGGCTTTTACTTTGGTTCGCCCTTTTGTTCGGGCATGTGTGCACACGCTTGTGTGTGATCAATAGGTTTTGCCTCTCTCTCTCTCTCTCTCTCCTTCTGTTTTAAATATGGTGTGGTTTCATGGTATTTTTTTTTTGGGTCTAGTGATTTCAGAAGATGGGTATTTTACAATTTTTGAGTTCTTTTTGCGCAGTGGCACGGTTTGATTTTTCATGGGGAGACAATGATTTCCACCAAGAAACGCTGGAAAACCTTAAAATGGCTGTAAAGAGCACGAAGAAGCTATGTGCTGTAAGTCAAATCTCTTAATTTTATGTCATACACCCAAAATCGTTCTATGTTTTGTCAGTTTTCTTTCTAACCATCAGTTTTTTAATTGTTAACTTGAATCGAGCCCACAACCTGATGGTTGCGATAATGATTACCTTCCAACTATGCTATGGGTTCTTTACACATTCGCGCCTGTTTTTATCTGTCAATATGTTTAAATCCTTTGTACTGTCTCGTTTGAAAGCACATTTGCTGTCGGGTTATTTGATATATTGTTCAAAGATAATACTTGTATTGATGCACAATGGGATGGGTTGCTGGGCTGGTTTATAAATTATGTCAAGAGATTTTTGGTTTAATAACTTGGCAGTTCTTTAACCACTTTTAGCCAGTTCAAATATTTTCTAACAATTTTATGCTGTTCTTTTTCTTAATAAATTGTTCATTGTGCATGAGAAGAATAATGCGTATCTTTTCATTTCCAGGTAATGTTGGATACCGTTGGCCCAGAGTTGCAGGTTGTAAATAAAAGTGAGCATTCTATTTTACTTGAGTCGGGTGCATCTGTTGTTCTGACACCAGACCAAGCTAAAGAAGCCTCTTCAGAGCTGTTGCCGATAAATTTTGGTGGACTATCTAAGGCATGTTGATCCATTTTTTATCTTTCTATTTCACTGCTGTTACTTTATACTGATGTCCTTGATGTGCTAAAACTTTTATTTATAATTTGGAGAAAAGCTTGCACTTTCACCTCTAGATTTATATGTTTTAGCATTTGCAATTTCTATTTCCTCATCTACGTGCATCATTTTTTACATTATTAACATAAACATATCTGTTAGTCCCTTATTTTATTGTAAAAAAAAACTGGACATTTTACAGTCTGAACTATTTTGCTTATCACATATATACACATATATATGGGATTGATGCTCTTCCTTCAATTCCTAAACAAGACAAAACTATTATATAATGTTTTGCAATGCAAAATGAAGCATGCCAAATAATAGATAGTTTATACTACTTTGAACCACTATCAGTGGGAATGTAGAAAACATGATTCATGACGATGCATTTATACATGTCATCGTTGTTTCTCTTTATGTCTACCTTACAAATTCAGATGAAGTGGATGTAGAGAAAAGAATTTTCTTTTGTGATTAGGAACATTCTTCCTGGCCACCAAAAGATGCAAACTTGGGCCGCCAGTACAAAACGCTCAAGGAGATTCAAGATTGGTTTAGGGGAAGATGTCTTCTTCTGGCATGATGTCTGGGTGGGAGAAAAAACCTCTTGCGGAGGAGTTCACTACCCTCTTCAGATGTGCCTCAAATAAATTAGCTACAGTCAAGGACTACATGGACAGGATTAATGAGTATACGGTTTGGACCCCAATCTTTTGAAGGCATCTTCGAGAGGATGAGGAGAGAGAGCTTATTCGCCTTATAGGGGTCTTAATCAGGTCTTAGTTCCAGCAGAGTGGGTTGATTGCAGGGTTTGGGCTCCTTCCAAAGAAGGGGTCTTCACTGTTTCTTCTTTCTTTTCGTCCATGTCAGTTGTTTCTTCCCCTCAAAGTCATTTTGGCTTTATTTGGAAATCAAAGGCCCCTCCCAGAGTGTTGGCTTTTGGTTGGTTGGTACTTCGAGGTTGTATCCTCACCCTCGATAACCTACGCTGTCGTAAGTGGTTAATGCCTGCCCACTTTACTTGTCTGCTGAAGAAATGGTCGACTGCCTTCTCCTCCTTTGTCCTATGGCTTTCGATATTTGGAATTCGCTTCTTCAGTCCTTCGATCTGTCTAGGGTTCTCCCTTCATCGATTTTAGATCTGTTTCAAGCTAGGAAGTTTTTGTTTGGTTCTATCAAGAGGAGGCTACTTTGGCGTGCTTCTTTTTTGGCAACCATTTGGGCTATCTGGAAGGAGAGGAACTCTAGATGTTTCCAAGGAATCTCTTGCCCATCATCTGTTGTTATTTCTAGGGCTAGATTCATGGTTGCTTCTTGGGTGGCCATCCTTCGGGATTTTTGGGATCTGCCTTCAGACCTTATCCTTCTCAAATGGTGGGAGGTGATATCTTGATTTTTTGGTGCCTTCTTTCTACCTTTTGTAGAGGGCCTTTTTGTTAGGCTTGGTGCTTAGACCTGTCTTTTTTGGTCTTTATTTATTTATTTTTAATTCTCCTTAGCTTCTCAGTATACCTCTTATGTACTGTTAAGTCTTTGATTAATCCAAGTTATTATTCAAAAAAATAAATAAATAAAAGGCTTAGCAATTTACTTACATTTTCACATGCTTGAAGAAACAAAGTTGTTGCATATTCTTTAAGCATCTTAATAATATTGAAATCTTCATGATTCTTATTTTCATTTATGATGTTATTTTTCAAAATTATTGGAAAAATATAATGACGCAGATCAGACTCCGAAGAGAAAACCAAGACAATCTATTCCTGGTCCAGAACGTGTCTCAGTTCCAAGTAAACTCAAACAGATCTCTTAGCACAGAATATAGTCCAAAAGAGTCCACTCAACCCAGTTCCTAAGCCGACCAGGTGCAGCTAAGCGAAGCCATGCTATAGGAACAGCCTCAGATAAGTCCAGCCAAATAATATGATTCAAGACCAACATGACCATGTCCTCCATCCCTGACAAGGGTACAGCTGAGCCAAGCCTATCTCTGTTCAGACATTACTACTTCAACCCACATTTTCCTCTGATCTTAGGAACTCAGTTCGTTAGTTATGAAATAATATTGAAAGTTGGGGGTTGGATTCATCATAGCTGGGCCCCATTGTAAGTTTCTTATTTTGAACTAAGGAATAAATCTCATCTTGAGAATTTTCTTATATATTTATTATATTTTATATCTTTACTAGAATTTTCATGAACCACCTATCATCGGATGTGCAATTTTGTCCCACGTAATGGCTTAAAATTTCACCAAATTGAATGTTCACCCCATTGGACTGGACAAGCATGATTTTATCGTGTTTTTAGATGTGCCCAATCTTTATCTGACTGTCAATCTTACTTCAATGGACATGGATTTGGGCATCTAATAATTCATGGAGAGTAGTTTGAGTGGATAGTTCTGATCCATGTTAGCTTTGCCAGATTGTGCGAGAAAACTGGTTTAATAAAAAATTGAACAACTAGGGATTTGATCACTTTTTTTATATGTCAAATTTAACAGCTATTATTGCTGTGAATCATGTACCCATGTAGGTAAACATAGCCGAATGCATCTCTGAACGGCTCTGATCTTTTGAATGTGGCCCCCAAAAGGGTGAGTTAGTGTGAGACTTAAGTGAGAGACCTTAAGTCACCACATGTGTGTGCACTCTGCCTCCTACATGGTGCGCGTGTGTGTGCCTATGAACTTGTGAGAACCTTCCATATGATTGACATCTAAATTTCAAATCTGCAAAGTGGGGCCCCCACTTATCTAATTTCAGGGCCGTTCAGATAATGCACCTTCCATGTTTTGCCTGGAGTAGGTCCATATCCCACTTTCATTGTGTGATATTCGCTGCCAGCTTAAAAAAAGTTAAGTCGAGCAGATAACATTGCTTTAATCTTGTTTTTCCATCCAGTGGGGCCCATTGTTTGGTGATAGCAACCATCAGTGAGATGTGCCATTGTGTTCTCTACAGCTGGCTGAAGTTCTACTTTAATCAGAGTAATATTTGCTGTTGGATTGGACAAACATGATTTAAACATGATTTTTTCATGTGTCTAATCAATGGGTACTGCTCCAAATAAAGTGAAATTTTTGGGGCATGTGGTTATTTGCTCATTTGCTTAATTTTGTAGTGCTCTTTGTTGGCACTAAGATTCCATTAGAAAAAATAAAAATAAGATTTTCAGCATATTTTAATACTACTTATACTAAAATTGGGATGAGGTAATGTTCCTAATATGATTTGTTGTGTTTTTGCAGTCAGTGAAGCAAGGAGATACTATTTTCATTGGTCAATACCTCTTTACTGGAAGTGAAACTACTTCTGTCTGGCTGGAGGTAGGACCACACTTTAAAAGACTTGCCTATTGCTCCTGCTATTTCAGATTTGGCTGACATAGCAAAGCAGCCTATAATTTACCTTTTAAAATCAGATCAAAAGGTAGGGATTTTATGGAAAAAAATCTCTTTTATTCTGTTCTCCTGAAGCCACTTGGCTGAATTGACTTCATGATAGAAAAGAGTCTTGTATAGGGAGCCAAGTTGCCAAGTTTGAAGTTCAGGATAAAACTGGTTGTACCAATCCATAATTTACTTTACGTCAGTTTCCTTGAGTTACCTAGGCTGAATTAGGGTGATTGAACCTAATGACCTTCTAAGAGTTATGTTCATTTATATGTTGAGCCAAGTGATCAAGTTCAAGCTCAGGCTGTAACTGTTATGCTTAATCTGATGGAACATTATCATATTTCATGATGATACATCCTTTCTTGTTTTTCTTTCTCTGTCTTCTTTTACCCTAAGTATTGAAGTTGGACTATTCAGGTGGCTGAGCTGAAAGGAGATGATGTGGTTTGTGTGATAAAGAATTCTGCTACTTTGTCCGGGGCTTTATTTACTTTGCATATCTCTCAAATTCGTATTGATCTGCCTACCCTGACCGATTCTGACAAAAAAGTAAGTAGCTGACCGATTCTGACAAAAAAGTAAGTAGCTGTATATCTGAGTATTTTTCTCTTTTGTATCTACCTCACCCCCAGATTTGTTTATATTCCTGTTATTTGCTTTTTTTCCCTTCACAATGTTGGTTTAAAAATTCTATTACTTCGAACCAGAATGCTGATGCAATCTAACGAGCTCTTGCAAGAAGACTTGGGGTCCACGTGTGGGACCCAAGAAAGTTCAGAAATTTTCTTATTTAATTAATTGGTATAAGTTTCTAATTTTAAGAGTTGTAATTAGGATAGTTGCTAATTTGTTAGTTTCCTAGTTTAAGTGAGATTCTTAGCCCCTAAGGTTTCTTTTCCTATTTATATGGCATTGTAGGGATTGGTATCCAAGACCTTTTTTTATTATTGGAATAATTTCGTGATAGATTTTATCCTTTGAGAGGTGCTCCTCGTTGATAGTCTCTGCGGAGACCTCATATCGTGCTTAAGCACTTTTCCATGCAAGTCCTAACGCTAGGGCCTGCATTAGTTACACACACACACACACATATATATATATATTGTGTGTATTGATTTTTCCCTTTTCTAGGAGGTGCTGGGGTTTGGAGTAGTTGCCAAGTCAGAGTTGACTCTGACTTTGCTGATTTTTAAATTCATGCTCATATGGGGATTCTTGGAAATTTATTGATAACAAATGTCCTCTGCCCATCTAGTAACTGCGCTGCTTTTCTTTAAAAAAAAAAGTGAAATTCAGTTCATGGAAGTTGGATTTAGTTTACTGCTGTAATTATTCCTTTTGTGCTTATTGCCTAGGACTCCTTACTCTGTTCTAAAGGAATTGGTCATGGGGTGAAGCAGCGCAGGGGAGAAGGAGGATAGCCAACGGGCTATTCTCCAAGCCAGAAGGCTTAGGGTAGGATGTCTTGGTCTCACACCACAGACAAGAGAGAAACACACGTTTGAGAGAACTCAATTTTCATTAATTTTTGTATATCCCAAGAGAAGGGATTACATCCTTTATATAATAAAGTATCAACATAATTTTAGTAATCAAGCTATATAATTTTAGAAGCTCCCTAATTCTTCTAAATCATATCAATTATTAGAAATCTAATAAATATACTAAATTTGAAAGATCATCTAGAAGAGTAAATCTAGAAACTGCCGTGCAAATCAAGATTTTGTCATGGCTGGGCCTGTGGGCTTTGGGCCTTCTGGAATAAACTTTCAAACGGGGCCATTGATCTGGCCTGCATCAATTCTCCCCGGCTTGGAGAAACACGACTTCGGCGAGTTATCAACTTGGTACCTCTAGTACAAATCCGGATTGAGTCGCTGAAAATCTGTGGCGGTGATCCATGTAGCTTCAGAAAATGGTTTACCTTTCCACTTGACCAAAAACTTGTGATATCCTCCAGTCTTTGTTGACACTAGCTGGTCATCATAAACATCTGCAATCTCTTCTCGAGGAGTTGGAACTATGGGAAGCTGGATATCTTGCTCTTCAAACGATTCATCTTGATAATGACCATGATAAATTGTGAGATCTTCAACATTGAATGTAGAACTGATATTCATGTCTGGCGGAAGATCGAGCACATAGGCATTTGAGCTGATTTTCTTCATAATCTTGAACGGACCTGCACTTCTTGGATAGAGCTTCTTGTAAGTGCCTGTGGGAAACCGTTCTAGCTTAATTCGCACATTGACCATGTCTCCTTCATTAAATTCAACATGGCGCCTTCGAGTGTCCGCAGGCTTTGTAAGTCTCATTACTTTTGGCAATCTGCTGACGGACCTCATCATGAACGTCCTTCATATGCCGGGCAAATTATCCAGCTTCTTGGCTAGGCCTGGCGTCAGCTGGTAAAGGACTCAAATCAATCGGAAGACGCGACTGAATTCCTGTGACAACTTCAAATGGTGATCTTCCAGTGGATCTGTTATGGAGTTATTATAGGCAAACTCCGCCATGGGTAAAAGAAGATCCCATGAAGAAGTTGTCACAAGAATTCAGCCACATCTTCTGATTGATTTGAGTCTTTTACCAGCTGACGCCAGGCCTAGCTAAGAAGCTGGATAATTTGCCCGGCACATGAAGGACGTTCATGATGAGGTCCGTCAACAGATTGCCAAAAGTAATGAGACTTACAAATAGCACGCGGACACTCGAAGGCGCCATGTTGAATTTAATGAAGGAGACATGGTCAATGTGTGAATTAAGCTAGAACGGTTTCCCATAGGCACTTACAAGAAGCTCTATCCCATAAGTGCAGGTCCGTTCAAGATTATGAAGAAAATCAGCTCAAATGCCTATGTGCTCGATCTTCCGCCAGACATGAATATCAGTTCTACATTCAATGTTAAAGATCTCACAATTTATTATGGTCATTATCAAGATGAATCGTTTGAAGAGCAAGATATCTGGCTTCCCATAGTTCCAGCTCCTCGAGAAGAGATTGGGGGGTGACTTGAGAGGGAGGAGGCAGAGTAGGGGGGTGTACTCGACTCTGACTTGGATGATTTTTAAAATCATTTTCATATAGGGATTCTTGGAAATATAGCAAATGTCCTCCGTCCATCTAGTAACTGAGCTGCTTTTTTTTTTTTTTAAGGAAGAACTGAAATTCAGTTCATGGAAATTGGATTTATTTTGCTGCCAGAATCATTCCTTTTGTGCTTATTGTCAAAAACTCCTTGGTTCTTCACATTGCCTATGACATTCCTATTCTCATTTCAGGTTATTAGTACATGGGGTGTTCGAAACAATATCGACTTCCTCTCCTTGTCATATACCCGTCATGCAGAAGATGTTCGCCATGTAAGTGCAACCCATGATGGTTATTCTTGTCAAACCTTTTTTTCCTTAAAATATGTTGTGCAAGAGGTAGTGTAATTTTGTATCCATTTTCATTAGGTTTTTTTTTTTGCTTATACTTATACATATTCTATTTTATCTTGGGTGTACTGTTTCTATATACAGGCTCGTGAGTTTCTTTCTAAGTTGGGTGACCTCAGTCAGACTCAGATTTTTGCAAAGATCGAAAAATGTAGAGGTGAGCTATGTATTATTTTCTTTCTTCAGAATCTAGCCCCTTTCACTTTGGCCTAGCTGTTTAATTATAAGATTGATTGTCAGGTGTAATTTTTGTAAGTTTTAAACTCAATTCTTTTTCCTCCCAATTCTTTCTTGCCAGGGATTAACCCATTTTGATGAGATCCTACAAGAAGCAGATGGCATTATCCTTTCTCGTGGAAATCTGGGGATAGATCTTCCACCTGAGAAGGTCAGATTCCCAAATAAATATTGTAGATATTAAGTTTTCATGCCTTAAGGGATCATATTTTCTTAAGGTTTGTCCTGATGTTTTGTGCAGTGAATGGCAGGCTAATAGAATTGGAGGGTTGCATTTTATGTATATTGTTAAAAAAATTAGTATAGTTGGGTGGAGCGTTTATTTGGCAGAGTCTAGTTTCCGGTTAATATTACTTCGGAGGTTGGTAGTCCCTTGATCAGAATATTATGATCAGAATATTATGTGGATATTCTGAATATTTTCAGAAGAGGTTCTTCTACCGAAAGGTATACTTTTTTGATAGGTCTACCGTCTACCAAAAAGAACCTTTTGTTCTTCCACAAATGCGATGAGATCCTGGTAGTACGTGTTGAGGCTCATTCAGGGACCAATTTGTAATTTTCTGTTACTCAAGGGACTGTTTTTTAATTATCTGAAATTCAAGGATTATATTATGAACATTTTTTTCCTTTTAATAAGTATACCAAGCTGATTGCCTAACAAAGAGCTGAACGATTAACTCATAGTTGTCAATTTCGTTTTGGACCCCAATACAACTTCATTTCAAATGAAATGTTGCTGCTGGTTCTGCATTTCATTATTTTATTTCAAAGTTCCATTTTGGTAAAATTTACAAATTAAAAATAGAAAAAATTATTTAAAAAAAGTGAAATTGACATGCCACTATATATCTTTAATTCATTTTACTAAATAAGAATATAATATGTTATTTCTGCATGCCAAATAAATAATTATAAGCCATCTTTGTTTGTAACAACATTCGTTATGACCTTATAACATTCATTCTCAGCTCTCATCTCTACTTATTATTGTTGCTATCTAAAATAACATAACATAAACATGTTCACATATTCATTGACGGTTCGTTCACCAGAAGTCTGCCTCTTAATTGTCTGTGGTGAACAAGGAAAGAAATTTGACCCACCTAGACGTTGTCCATGTAGTGATATTTTTTTATACAAATTCTGTATATAAAGATAGTTTTAGTTAGCCGAACACAACTTTGAAAAGTAAACAAAACAAGATTTTAGTGTATGCGTCATTGTTGTGAGGACTTGGGAACTTGGAACAGTTCTACTGTAATGTGCTCAATGCTCTCTATTATTATTATTATTATTATTTTTTATTTTGTTTCTAACTGTTTGGACCCAGCAACTCCAGCTAATCTTCCTCCTTGGCTTTTGTAGGTGTTTTTATTTCAAAAGGCTGCTGTTTACAAGTGCAACATGGCTGGAAAGCCTGCAGTGGTTACTCGTGTAGTGGACAGTATGACAGACAACCTAAGACCCACTCGTGCTGAGGCAACTGACGTAGCCAATGCAGTATTAGACGGTAATTTCTTATTTCAGAAAGTCACTTTAAAACAAATGTTGGGGTACTCAGAAGATTCAACTAGTCTTGTATCAATCATTTTCTTTACTCGGCTAGCGCATGCAGTATTGAATATTGCCTTGAAGCTACTAGCCCATACTGGCATAACCAAGTTATGCTTTAATGACAATCCTTATGTTTGAGGCATTTTTGGACTGGAATATTCTTAATATTTTCCTTAAATGGCTGCAGGAAGTGATGCAATTCTTTTAGGTGCGGAGACTCTTCGGGGTTTGTACCCTGTTGAGACTATCTCAATTGTTGGTAAAATTTGTGCTGAGGTAATTTTGATTGTACTGAGATCTATACAACCTGGAATCTCTGTGATACTCTAATATTTGGATTTGTACAGTTGTACTACGTTGGAATGTGCTCTAACAATACAGGTTCACATAATTTTCACCATGTTTGGTTTTCCTTAAGATTATGTTACATGCATGATTCATGATCATGTGTGTTAAATAGTTTTTTGTGCAGTTTCCCATCACCAATTGGGAAACTACACAAACAATTACTTAAAACCAATTGGTGATGGGAAACTGCACAAACAACTACTTAAAACCAATTGTTGATGGAAAACTACACAAACAACTACTTAACAATCTAGCATTGTTGTCAGTCACAGGAAGTTATCTTGTGAATTTTCATGGGATGTTCTTGGCCAAATATAGCTGATAATGAAGTAATATTAACTAATTAAAAATAATTGAATAAATTTAATATGTACTATTTAGACTAATTTTTTTTTTATAGATTTACCTCTAGTCTTGTGGGCGGGAAAGGATCAAATGAAGTGGAAGTGATGGAGATTAAAGTGGCACAAACAACTTTGAAGGAAATTTCGCAGGAAGACTGATTATTGAAAGTGATTCAATTCAACCAAATCGGTGTCTTACAATGGAAAGATCCCAGGCTGCCATTTATTATGATAATATGGTTATTTGAAATGAGATCAGCTCTGTTTTCTAGCACATCAATAGGGAAGACACAATTTAGTAGATAGTTATGTGATGGGGGGGTGGACAGATCCAATTTGTGGTGTGAGATGTCTTAAGAAGGGATAAGGATTATCATTTGTATGGGAAGGGGATTATCGCTCACATTTTTTCTACTTGTATGCTGACATGGGCTGCTTCTGTCTTTTGTTTTATTTATTTTTCTACTCTTATTTCATTTAATAAAATTTTTCTCATTGCCAATCAAGGATTAGAACTGTGTTGATTACACACATTTTAATTGCTTTATTAAACAGTAACTTAAGATAATTTTATTAAATGTATATGGGACTTATTTGGGTACGGATGCCTCGTACACCTGGTGGTTATATTACATTGTGTTAAATCTGGTAACATATTTCATCTCCATTTGAGTTTATTTAAAGCGTGTAGTACCTGAGATATTATTTTGATTGCATGCAATCTTCACCACCTAAGATTCAGCTACTCATTCTGACATCTTGCAATTCATATAAGATGCTGTGTATCTGCAGGCAGAGAAGGTTTTTAACCAAGACCTGTATTTCAAGAAGACTGTCAAATATGTTGGAGAACCAATGACCCACTTGGAATCTATTGCTTCATCTGCAGTATGTTCTTGGTGTTCATATTTCATCTCTTTCTATGAATTTTTTTATGCTTATGATAATTGAGAGTGACCTAGTATTCAGTGCTTGCACCATAATCTAGTGAAGGCAGAGAAAATAAACAATTAGGCCAAACTTTCTTATTTGCACTCCTACAATACACTGTTTATATGCTTGATTCCTATTTAGGTACGTGCAGCAATCAAGGTGAAGGCTTCTGTTATTATTGTCTTTACTTCAACGGGACGGGCTGCAAGGTATTTCTCTGATGCTTATCCAGATATAATCGAATTTATGAACATACTTATATGCTCTTGCAATTTAAAGGGCAAGCTGTTTGTTCTGCATCTTTTCTAGTTCATGCGAACCTCACATGAGGAAAGAAAGGACAAAAGGACTCTTAGAGAATGTTTTTTTTTCTTTTAATCAAAGACTAGGGTTTTGCTAATTTCCAAGAAAATGATGGATATTTAATATATTCTTTTGTATCAGAGAGATAGATGAGATAGGGTTGAGATGCAAAGACAGGATCTGCTCCCATTAGAAAATGCTAAAAAAGAAAAACAGAAGCAGGAGTAAGATTTTGAGAGGTTGAGTACCTAGTTTTCATAACAGTAAAATTAGAAGTAAAAATTTCAAAAAAGTATATAAAGTACATAAAGATTTGAATATTTCAAAAAGTATAAAAGTTTTCCACAATTCTTTCAATCAAGTCCTCTCCATAAAAAAGTTTTAAAAATGCCAAAAATCCCCTTCCCTTATGAAAGGTTTTTGTCTTTTATTAATCTTTTCCTCCCAAAAACCAACCCTTTTGATTTGCTGAAGTGGGCCCCACTAGGTCATTTGAGTTTAACTTCATTTTTCTTAAATGATTTATTAAAGGGAAATTTTGAAAAATGACATAAGGGTGTTTTATCATTTTTTAAACTTTTGTCCTGGTGAGTATTTGATAGAAAGAAATATGGAAAACTTTTATACTCTTTTGAAATAATCAAATTTTCATGTAGTTTTTTGAAAATGAGGCAGAAGTTTTATACCTTTTTGAACTTTTCCCGAATAAGAAAGATAAGATGATAAAGGGATGACAGGGATAATAAAAAGGGAGGTAATGCGAGAGTATATTA
This sequence comes from Camphora micrantha, assembly GCA_003546025.1. NCBI lineage: Eukaryota > Viridiplantae > Streptophyta > Magnoliopsida > Laurales > Lauraceae > Camphora > Camphora micrantha. Next base: position 13,684,603 of record QPKB01000004.1, on the reverse strand, counting down.
GAAAAATGAGCTTAATATATCATTGGAAGAAAGAGATGGTTGACTTACATTGGTTGACTTACATTTGCTTGTATGGAACCTCAGGCTGTTTAGAGTGATAACTGGTACCATGAACGTTATATATAATCACTTCACTAAGTGAATTATGTAGAACAGCGTGAACTCAAAAAAGAACATGATCTCTATTAAGACTTTAGTAGAGAGGTTACATAAATGGAAAACTGGATGAGGCAATGCCCAAATATAAAAGGTATTCAATAGATAAATTAGGTATAAAAGTTTTCAAATAATGAAAATGTGTCTACAAATAGTGGTGAATGATACTATTTTCTTGTAGAATGTGCATGTGCATTGTTCTCTAGATATCTTAGAGGTTTCTTACATATGTTTATTGTGAAAATGCAGATTGATTGCAAAATATCGGCCAACCATGCCAGTGCTTTCAGTTGTTATTCCACGACTTAAAACAAACCAACTTCGATGGAGTTTTACAGGTGCATTCGAGGTATACCTGGGGCTTGCCTAAATATAGTGGATTACTCAGCATGGAGTAACTCTTTTAAGTCCCCCTCTTTTTCTAGTTCAGACATACTTTTTCTTGTTGGTTTATGACAGTTCTGTTTATTCCACTACCAGTCACGAATAATAAAGGCGCATTTGGCCTTAAGAAAACGGGGAATCTGAGTTCCCAGCAGGTGAAACAACGGAGAGTTTTTGTTTTGTGGGGCTGACACATGAATGACTTTGATTTTTCTAGAGTTTCATCTCTGCAAAATAGCAACTTCTTGCAGACTCTATGGAGCCCAGGGTTTCAGCTGTTGTCCATAGTCCAGGCCTGGACTTATCATGGCCAACCACTTCCTGAAGTGGCTGGTTCTCATCTATATGAGAATAAAATTTACTGATTCAACCTTATTCCTAGCAAGCAATAAAAATAATTTAAAGAAAATAGAACTATAAAATCATTAACATGCTTATGATGCTTCTCATGCCTGTATTTCTTCTTCCTCTTTTTGGAGGGGGCATGGAAGTGAAGGGGTTTAAGGACCTCTGTGTTCATTTTGGATGAACTGGCATTGGAGAGGATTTTTAAGACCAATAAGCAATGACACAGTATTGTATTTTTGACGCAACCACATTCTTTTCAATGAAGTGCACACATCTTTTGTTTTTTATTGGTAACATGACTTGAACCCACTACCTCAAAGTTGCAATAGTAAGCACCTTCCATTTTGCCACGGGTTCTTGTTGCACCTTCCATAAATTGCAAACATCTTTTTCTAAGGGTTCATTTCGAAAAGTTAAAATAACACTTTCCAATTTTCCTTTCTATCCCTTTTTGTGAGAGGATTTTCATTTCCTACCATCTCTGATGCAAGCTGCGTTAAAAAAAAAAAACAGTAACTTTAAATTTTATTAAAATTGGAGAGGCTGCATTGTAATGTAGGCCAAAAGACCAATGGTAGTTTACAAGGCCCCGGTGCAGCCCGATTAATTGAGAAGTAGACCCATGGCCAGGGGCGGAACCAGGATTGAGGCTATAGGGGGGGGGGGGGGGGAGGCATTGTGAAAAAAAAATTCTTTGGGGGGGTGGCCCCTAGTTCTGCCCATGGCCATGGCCATGTGCACATCCAACCTGTTGAAGAATAAATCTATAGAGATTTGCCTTGACTTGATAAATCAAGAATAATGCTGTAGAGATATACTTTGTCTTATCTTTGCAAGTCAATAGATATTTATTTTCTTAGGGGCATGTTTGTGTAATTTTGGACTTCCATGTCTGAGGTTCTGCACCAACTCCCCAACCCCCAAATGGGAAATGGTTTTCCGTGGAATGAAGGAAAATTGTTCTTTTTGTTTACTCATTCCACACAGAAAAGTACTGCACTGAACCATGAAAAAGCAAATCATTTTTTCTAGAGTTGGTGTTGCACAAACATGCCCTTTAGAGCTGTTCCTTTCTTCAAATCTTATCTTACTTAGTTCTTCAAAGGATCCAATCTTATTATGATATAAACAAAAACAAATCAAAGCAATTTTCTCAATTTCTTGCAACTAAATTTAGAAAGAAGATAAATTCGGCCATTTGAAGGGATTTGCTCACATTATCAAAAGGATGTCTTCATGTAAAAGTATCTCCCTAGACCAGTCGCCCAAAAAACTAAACTTGGGAGCGTACAATAGTAATACTAGTGATAATGATAATAACAATAATCTATAAAAAAAAATAAAAAAATTAACTCAAATTAATTCATGCTGATACCCAATACATATTGCTGAAACCAATGCATATCAACGGATACATATCATCTTGGGGCGGCGGCTGTTATGCCCTTTGCTGCAGCTCCTTTTTTTTTTTTTATCATTGTTTGACTTTATGTAGGAAGGAATTTCAAGGGTGTACAAGCAAGCAACTGGATATGGGTTTAAAGGTGTTTTGGCAACTCTTCTATTCCTTTTATCATTGCTTGACAAAACAATATTTGAAAAATAAATAAACAAAGAACTTTTCTCATAAAGGTTTAAAATTGTCAAATGAAGATTGACTCTCCAGCACAAAAATGATGCGGGAAACATATGACTTGTCAAACTCCTAGGGTAGCTTTATCTCTGATATATCTTTTCAGCTTGTTTATTGAAGTACCATCTTTAAAACATCTTTACTAATTGGCACAAAAAATTCTAATTCATTTAGTTTTTTGATTTTGTACACTAAAAATACTACGTTCTGATAAAGTAGATGTGCCCGGCCTATTATTCCCTCTAATTTGTTAATATTTCTTCTGTAGTTCCTTTTATGTGATTGAAATAGTTGATGAGTGCTGTGCTGTTTTACGTTATGTGTGCAGGCAAGGCAATCACTCATAGTAAGAGGACTTTTCCCCATGCTTGCAGATCCTCGACATCCAGTAAGTTCTCTTTTCAGCAGCTTCCTGGTCAAATTATTGGCATGAGTTTATTTCAACTTCATGGCTTTTATAAAAGAACATGGTCTATTTGTTTATCCTGGTGTTATTGTAGTCCTGATACTTTCCATCCAATACTATAGACAGAAAGGTATGAGTTGCTCCATGCCTCCCTCCATCATTGGAAGCACATGGGCATGTCTATGACAGTATGGTTATCCAGTGTTTTGACATGCTTTATTTAGTTGTTGAAGTAAAAATCCAACTGATTGGGTAGCCCTTACTGTTACTGCTCATTTAATGGATATCCTGCATAGTTGCTCCATCCCACCATCATTGGAAACACATGGGAATGTCTCAGACAGTATGGTTATCCAGTGTTTTGGCATGCTTTATTTAGTTGTTGACATAAAAATCTGACTGATTGGGTAACCCTTACTGTTACTGCTCATTCAATGGATAGCATGCAATCAGATGTTTAAAACCGAAGTAATCTACCTTCTGCGCGCTGGATTGGTTAAAATGAATATTGGACGGTTTGGTCTATACTCGGTATATATTTGTTCCCATCTTGGGCCCACCACTGGTTGGATCCACTCAGTGGGTGGTCCAGATCACCGTAAATCTGGGCAATTTATTTGTTAAAGATGGGATGAAAAATACAAGACTTCCTAAATGTTATACTTGACACGTTATGCCTGTTTTCTTAGCCTGTACAAACTAATATTTTAGTATCACATATTTTAAAATGTTGGCATGTAAATTTTGTATGGATTTGTCGTGTTCTTTTCTTTTCTATTCTTTTTTAGTTCTCCCATGGTGATTTGTATTTAGGTTGTACTGGTAACTAAAGCTCACATTACATTAAATTTGAATCTTCCATGTGTATGACTCATTGTTGACACTTGGCACACTTCACTTTTCTTCTTTTTTAGTTCTCCCATGGTGATTTGTATTTAGGTTGTACTGGTAACTAAAGCTCATATTACATTAAATTTAAATCTTCCATGTATATGACTCATTGTTGACACTTGACACACTTCACTTTTCTGAACCTTCTTCAGGCTGAGTCTACAAATGCCACGAATGAGTCAGTTCTTAAGGTTGCTCTTGATCATGGCAAGGCATCTGGCTTAATTAAGCCTCACGATCGAGTTGTTGTTTGCCAAAAGGTAGGAGATGCATCGGTGGTGAAGATTATTGAGCTAGAAGATTAACTCCTGTTTTTGCCTTGATTGTCGTGGACTTAGGTGACGGACTTTTGAATGTTATGTAATGAGGCAATGCCACTCTTTAATCTGTTTTTGAATTCTGATCTATGTTAGGCATAATGCCTACTGCTGATTTTTAACGTGTCATCTGTAGAAATACTGCCCCGTTTTGTTCTACATAAACTGAGGGCAGTTAACTTCATTTTATGCGGAAACTGGTTCGTGTGTTTGGATAATTGCAGGTAAACGGATTTACACACAACAGGAGCATTTTAAGTTTTTCAACTGTTGGTCTAATGACCTCAAGATTACATACAATATTAAATCTACATCATCCAACTAGGATGATAATCATTTAACCATATCTTACCCACAATGAGACTGAGAACATCTCATCCCATTCTGTACCTTGTGGTTGTTAGATTAAACGCAATCAAATTACACAATCATTGGATCGAACATCATATGATTATTCTCTGGTAGCTATGGTGGGGCACCTCCCTTCCACGTAAACGACCAGGGATTAATACCTGGCTATGGAGGGACTTGGGTGTGTGCTTGATGGGTGTTGATATTCAACCCTGAACCCACAGGGGCGTCTTGACTCTTGAAGCCATTATTTCTTCAGTATTATTGCTCTTGTTTCCATGGGCCGGGCCATACCCAGGTGAAAAATCGTCATTTGCTATAACATCCGACTGCACGGGTCTTATTTATAGTTTTAAAATTTAGACTAGATTGCATGGTCAGGCCTGAAACCAGTGCCCTGGACTACGCATTATGCTAGTAAATAATCAGTCCAAATATTCAATGGTGGAGCCATTATGAACCAGTGGGTTTAACCACATCTAAATTAATCCAATGTTTGATTTATCGTGCTTTTGTTTTTTGGTCATGACATCAATTCAGTCAGTTTTTTGTTTGATTTAAAGCTTGGCCTTGAACCCGTTCCAACTTAACAATTCAGTCAGTTTGGACAGGACATCCAACCAATTGTTTTGACCCGTAATCTTAAACACCTAATTGCTGCTTCCTAGATGGCAGGCTTGCTAAGTAGCTGTACCTGAGTTTAAATGCCACCGTAGCCATCCTGACCGACACCAGTCCACTTATTTGGCAAAGTCCGAGTGAGGCAAGGTAGAAGCCTGGAACGAAGTTAGACGTTTTAAACCTTTATCAAATAGCTTTTATATGTATTATCACGAAAAGCGCCCGTGGCCTAATGGATAAGGCGCTTGACTTCTAATCAAGCGATTGTGGGTTCGAGTCCCACCGGGCGTGAATCTTTTTTTATTCTTTCTGCACCTTGAGTGATCCATTGGCCATTGGGTCCATAATGATTTTGCTCTATTTTTAAGCAATTTGGGTGCTCTATTTGATATTGGACTGGTAAGTTTTCTTTTCATTATGAATACTAGAAAAATAGTTTTTAAACTAGGCACATAATTTATTCTTATTTCTAAGAAATGGCAAAACTATTTTCATTGAATCCCCATTATTAGCTCAATTCTGAAAAGGCTCCTTTAATGTCTGAAATTCTTTGTAGCTGCCTTCTAATTAAAAATAGTTTTAAGTAAGTTGGTTTTTCTATTTTCTACTAGCCTCATAAATTTTGCCTAAGTTTTTTTTCTTACCCCAGATTAGGGGGTTGGGACCTCCTCTCGGGAGAGGATAGTAGACCTTGGAAGAGATATCATAGCCCTTTGGTGAGGAAAGGTTGCATGTCTTGTTTGAATACTGGACATCCAGGTGAGAACTGTCATGGTAAGTGGTTGTCTCATTTTACCTTAGGATTTTTTTTTTTAAAGGAAAAATGGCCGTAGAGTTTTGGAGGTCCATTGACATTATAGAAAGCAAACTGCACCCGTTGCTCTACTAACAAATTTGAGGAAATTATGCAAATTATATTGGAAGTGTTTTTTTCTCTTCTTTTAATAGAATCCTTGCCTTTTAGCAAAAAAATATATTGGATGTAGAGTGTTCTATCATAATCAGATTATAGTGATTAAAAAACAGAAAAAAAAAAGAAGAAGAATTATCATACTTACTTTGTATGGTCATTCTTTGTGTTCTTCAAGTGCAATTTCAAATTTCAGTTGAAGGGAATTGCCTAATTTGTTGAATGGAGTTGAATATTGGGAGGAAGAAGCGCAAAGAAGCGGAAGTTCAAGTCACCAGCAAATGTGTGCTAGGAAGGATGTTTGAAGTCACCAGAAAAGTAGAATTAGGAATATAATTTAAGAATCCATTCCTTGATTTTTGGATCTTCTTCTCGCTTCTTTATGGTCCACCATTCAAAGTCTTGTTGTATTTTTAAGATAAGACAAATGTAGCAGGATGTGAATGTGATTATCAGTGCCAGAATTAGGAATAAGAATATAACAGAAAACTTAAAAAGTAGCTGCAGTGGAAGATAAAATTCAAGAACTGTTTTCTGGCAGAAGAGATGGTATGGGGTCTGCATAGAAGTCCTAAAATAGGACTCGGCAGGCCAACTGAGAGAAGGAGACTGCTTAAGAAGACACTGGGCGAAGTGACGAGTAAAGACAATCACCATATGGAGTTACTAAGAGCATCATTACTAATAGGATTAAGTAGAGGAGCAATCATGTAAAGCCAATGCTGAATAGATGATTCAGGCTATTAGGACAAGGATTTTGCTGGTTTAATCTGGAATCAACTCCAGAATGATGGGATGATGCTTCCATGTCCCTACCCTACCATAGTTGCTAACAGGCACCTACAGCCAGGGAAGAGCTATGGTTTTAAGGCTCGGCAAGGCTGGGTAGAAGCTTGCGTTACCTAGTCTGCATTTCTCTATCATCCTTTTGTTCTAGGGCCTCCCTCAGATCGATTTCTAAGCTTCCCACGTCTATAAATGAAAAGGTTTCAATGGACAGGCAAGGTCGTGCCGAATGGGTGCTGGCTCTAGAGGCCGCAAAACAATGCTTTAAAAGGCATAATGCCTGCCAGATATTTCAAGTCCATCTCAAAACTAAATATGATTCTATCAAGGGTGATGGCAACAATGGTTGAAGACTTGTTACAAGTGATGGTGATCAAGAGACGAGGTATGCCCCAGCCATTAAATCACTTAACATGTATGATGTTACCCTAAATTGCACATGAATAATGGATTATTGCTTTCCCTTTTTTTAGGAGGCAAGAGTTCACCACCCTAGGCTAACTACTCTGCTGTGTGCAAGTTGGCATCAAAGTATACAAACACATCAGGTCTGCCTGACTGCCTTACCCATCCAAATTCACCCTTATTCTTTGGTGGAGTGGAAGAATGAATTTCTGGGCTACGTCAGAACTCAGCAGAACAAATGCAATCCATTCCAAAGTACCCTAAAAAATACAGAGTTACTAAATTTTGGTTATGGTAATGATAATATATTCAAACTACTAATTAAAGTCATAATAAACCAGTAATTATGATAAATCTGAAATCCTTATTACATATAATCATTTGAGTTGATACTAATAGCTTGAATAAAAAGTCTTTCATCCTTAAGCTTAAAGCTTAATTTCTAATAATTCTATATAATTTTGTCATCCTTTCTCAAGTTCCAAGCCCAGCATCTAACCTGTAACATTGAAACTGGGGGTGATGAAATCTGTAGCTAAACAAGTAAATCAGAGCACAGTTAAAACATAGAGTTAAACATTGATGGGATGTAATGCATGTAAAAATGGAAAAAAAAAAAATGAAAAAAAGTTTATTCCATAAAAAATAATAGAAACCCAATAAGTTATTTAACATTCTAAAAATATTTGTATATAGAAAATTACCGTACTAATGCCCCAACATTTTTTTATGTTCTTCCAAGTCGGCATTTCTCAGGAACATTTGGTTGCATGCCTTGCATTTTATTTTCAGCCTTTTGTGTTGCGTGTTGTTGTGTGCGGAATGAGCAGAGGAAGTGGGAAAGGATTTCGGCACGTTATTATTCTTCTCGGCACATAGGAGACATTTTTGCTGTTCTACGTAGTCCCGGTGATCTTTTTCGTACAGAGGCATCTACAATAAAATGTTTATTAATCAATGAATTTGGTATATGATATTTGAATAGTAAAAAAACCATAAATAAATAAAATTTTGTATGAAAACGAAGCTTATCAAAATGGATTTGGGTGCGACCTAAGTGGAAATGCATGTACCCGAAGGCCATCCAATCCACAGAGCCAATTATGAATCAAGTTAGATGTTGTGGGTTTAAGCCTTATCTATTAGAATGGCATGTGTGACATGTGCAAGTGGCACATGTGAGTGTCACATTGGGGAAAAAAAGGCTTGCATTATCCTCCCAGATTTATAACAGCTCACAGAGATTATTCCGTTTGTGTAGCGTGACTTGGAAGCATCTTACCAACTTCCCCCAACAAATTCTCAGTAACAAGCAGAATTCAAAGATGTGTTTTCATGGATTTGACTGAATGTTGACTTGAGTATTCTGTTTGTAATTTTTTGTTCCTCAGATTCTGTGAGTTGGATTTTTTTTTTTTATTCTTAGGGCTGTGATGAATTTGTTTTCTATCTAACTTACTGCTGAATATTCTTTCATACATTGTTTTCAATTGTTTCTGTTTTGATTATTTTGTGATTTATTCTCAATGAAGGATCCACCTTTGCTCACATCAGATGATTTTAAACATAGTTATAAAGGTTTTTTTTTTTTTGCTAACAGTTTGGATGCTCATGAACAATAAATTAAGAGTGTTAGATAAGACAAGTTTTTGGGTCACAGGAAGTGGAGAAAATTGTCTACTATTTCCTTTTCCTTTTTTCTTTCGCTGAAGAGGTATCTCCATGATATTTGACCACACAAGATTAATTCTCCAGCGCGCACAAGACCCCACAACATATTCACCAAATAAATATGGGGCGCACATCGTGGGGAGCAAATCCGCACCTTATACCCATCGGCCCACGAACCAACACACAATATAATAGCCAACACATTTATGGTTGACTGGTGTAGGCACCTCGGTATTGCACGTTTATCCATAGATTGATCCCTGCACCTTCATACTACCGAGCAATAGGGCAACCTAGCAGCAGCACCCAGGTGGATAACAATTTTCTCCGACTTCAAAAGGCCCCCTTATAGGGATGTTTTGACTTTTCTTAATTTCCCACCCATTTAGAATGCCCATCCGAGAAGTATAAATCACAGTCATAATGATTCCCATTTTTATCTATAAAACAATTAAATCCATCTTAAAAAAAAAAAAACTATTAAAGCCATATGGGTTCTCTATTTCTTTTAATTGTGCCATTGTTATTGGTGTAGAGTGAATTCCAAACTCTTTATGGCTTTACATTTTATTTTATCAGAAAAAATAAAAAAAAAACGTTCCGTTAAATTTTGATAATCTTGATTCAAAACTTTTAAATTTGTCAAGGAAAACTACCACTTATATAATGTACTTTTTTTTTTTTTCCCTATCGTTGATATACATGAATAATAAGTTGTCTACCCCCTTGTAAGAATGCTCATCACGAAAGGAGAAACGTTTTAAGATTCGGATTGTTTAGCCTTTCTAAAAGAAGATCCCTTCCTATTTCTTTTGTTAGTAATTTGATCAGATTGAATTTTTTTAATACAAACTAATCCATAACCTCTGTTTTTTTTTAATCTCTATCCTTATTATTGATGCCCGAATGGTCTAGATTCGTTCATCAAATTCAAGTGAACCCACAAATATAAAGAACAAATAGTCACCAATCTCTTTAATCGGCAAGTAGACCATTTTTTTCAGTCCCCTCCCTCTCTTAAAATCAAGTGGTTGAGACCTTTTTCTACTCTTAACATATTTCCACCTAATTTCATGCATTTTATTTTATTTATATTTTCTGATGTAATTTTCTCTAGTTGATGACTTTTTAATCAGATGAACTATTTCTATTTAGTTGATATTGTAATAACTAATAAGATATATTGTTTTTTTTTTTTTTTTTGAGAGAAGAAGATATATTGTTGAATGTGAAGTACTTATGTTTGTCATTTGATATAAACTTTTGTTGTATTTAAAAAAAAAAAGACTTTCAAGATTTTTTTTATTGTATTTAGGGATGTAGATCTGGTTATTTGATTAATATTTATATTCATATCAATCAGTTTGGATTGTTCAACATGAAGTTGTGGGGGTCTTTAAATAGATTTTGACAAAGAGTAAACTGTTTAGATTGGTTGTTTAAATTTGTGGGAGATGAATCAGAAGATTAGGTTTTATTTAATCTGGACTCTTTTTTCTTTCCCATGCAGGTTACCACTCAAGTGGGCCATGTTGCTATAGTGTTCATTTGTTTCTAGTTTGTAAACTGTTCACTCATTGATAAATTGATTTAAAAAAGAGCTGCAATAACAATAGTACTTGTTATGCATGTTGCCATTCTAGCTATTTGTTATGTTATCATATTACTGTTTTTTTTAAACTTAATTTAGGTGCAACAAATGCTTTTTTAAAATTAAAAAAAAATTAATCGGATTTTTTCATTGGAATCCTTAGAAGTCAAGCTCTAGACTCCTTGATTATAATTATTTCTAAGTGCTTCCCTCGAAAGTCTTGCTATTATATTTTTCTTTACATTTCTTTGCTATTGCTGCATTTTTTTTTAATAGTATATTTTGTTTAACTGTATTACACCCCGACCCGAACTAATCGTGATTAAGACTAATTAAGTGAGATTAATACTAATTAAGCATGGATAATTTGGTTAATTAAGATTAATGACCAAAGATGGACAAATCAGTCTCAAATGATGCATTAAGCATAATGGAATGGATTTAGATGGAATTGAATTGATTAAAATGAGTTTAGACTCAAACAAGATAGGCTAAGGACTTTTTCATAAATACGAATTTTTCGATAAAAATCCAGATTGTTAAATGAACTTGAAAAAAACCTAACAAATCCGATCAAAATATATGAAAATTCGCATAATTCTATTAAAATTTTTTTTACCTTAAACGATCTTCAAAAGATGGAGAATGTCTATCGTTTCTCACGAAATCCCACAAACTGAAAGAAAGTTGTACAAAAGAGAAGGCCAACAGACATTTCAATAGGAGAAAAAAAAATGAGCAAGAACAGACTTTTTTAATGAATAAGCAACATGCAACATCTACTTCTATTTTCACGTGCATAGGATGTCTTGGTGCTTTTGAAGTGTAGTGCATTACTCATACTTTCGGTGAGTGAGTTAATTAGAGTGCTCATATTAAAAACTTTAAACGGTTGAAGATGATCGAATGATATTTTACGAAAGCCTTTAGTTTAATTGAAATTTGAACCCCCTGGCTTAATTTTCCATTTGCTTTTAGCCATGCATTGTATGTGACTGGCAGACCCACATTAATCAACTTTACAACGCTTTTTTTTTGCCAATGACACGTATAAGATGCGGGTCAGCTTATATGGGTCAAATGCGAGTCGGATATGGCAGGATAAATTGGCAGGTCTGGTAAAATTTTGTCACCTGGGTGTGTTTGTGCAACAATAGAAATCTACATGAGTAGGAAGAAATTTGTCTGGATTTGTAGCTCCTTTTTCGATCTTTCGGTGCGACCCATTTTCTCTTAGAAAAGGGAGGATCTCATCTCGCTGCACAAACACACCCAATTCCAATTCGATTGATCGAGTTTCAGGTGCTGCTGGTCCAAAAATTCTATCTAATGGGTCCTGCAGATGATGTGAATGTCCCTAAAATACCTACCTGAAAGATTTTACCACCTATTTAATGTTTAAATCCCTGAGCTAGAAATGCATGTAGCCCACTCACATAGATGTTTTGATCGATGACCTGTGGGGCTACACATGTTGCTTTTGGGGAGGACGAAATATTGAGGACAGGGCTGGTCATGGGCCTGTTCAGGCCAAACATCACCCTTCATATTAGCTTTATGAAAAACAACCAATAGCACTGGGCCATTGTCAAATTGATTAGTGTAAAACGCTTTAGTTTTCTTAAGATTTTGTTTGCATGTTTTATAAGTGATCGGTCGATCTACCTTTTAGTAAAATTTGTTGAATGGTCTTTTAAATGAGACATTTATTTTAGGTGATTTAGATTTCTCATAAGTAGGCCAAAGTGCGAGGTACGAGTAGAAAAATTATCTGTATACTTTGGGAACATTGTAGGTTTCATGGTGGGGCCTTTGGCTAAATTTTCTATAACAGGAATGGGCTCACCCTCTGATTGATCACTTGAAAATTTAGACCAATCAAATAAAAATGTACCCCCTCTTCACAATTTTACTTTAATAGAAGTTCTCCCACTATCAAATTGAATAAGTTTGTGAGATCAAGAGTGTGGCCTACTTTCAAATTTACATTGCTATACAAAGACTCTCCTCTTGTAAAGGGGCGATGGCCAACTTTTCACAGTAATAAGGATAAAAAAAAGTGAGGACAGTAAAAGGAAGAAAAAGGAGAAAGCCGGGGAGGAGGCATGTTTGGTACTGTTGCCTGTACATGTTAGAATTTAAACAGTGGTTATACTTGAACAGTGTCTTGACATATCATTTGTGATCATCAACGGTGACTGTTCCTTTCAAATGAGTGGTCTCCTGCGACTACATGCATTGCATTTAGAGAAGCAATGAAGTGGAAGATCTTTATCTGAAACAGAACGTGTCACAAACATGTAGTAAAGGAGGCATGTATTGATATCCTCTTTCAGGAATGCCACTCCAAAGTCCAAACCACTTATTTTACCAAATAAGAAAAATGGAGCAGAGCATGTCACAAGATGGACAGAGACGGATCCAAAGGTTGTTGGTCAACGAGTCCATGCCCAATAAAAGCTTGGAAAATCATCTCTTCAACCGGGGCATTGCCTCTTCTTCCATTCCATGGAATTTGATTACTGGTCATCTTAGGTGCAACTCCAAGGGTTTGAAGTCCAGGTATCTTAGTTCACTTTTATCAGTTGACAAGCAAACAGAAATTCATTAAATTATGCTCTAAATGATGTTGACAAACTACTCACAATTTTAAATATCTCATTTTTCAGACATAAAAAAATCTCGATGTTCTTAGACAGAGGGTGTATTGGATGTCCGAAGAACTGCAATTTGAATACCTTGCCAAAAATTTTAAGTATTCAAATGAGTCGTTCTCTGTTCTGGTGTGAATTCAATTGGACTTGCAAATCAATACCTTTAAGCATAAAAAAACAGAATAGCTTTTCAAATGAATCTTTCTCTGTTCTGGTGTGCATTCAATCGGACTTGCATTAGGTGAGATTCAGTTTCTTGAGTTTTATCTTGGAAACAACATCAACTATAAGTAATCACTAATTAATCTTGATTATGAATTTATGCAGAAAAAGGAAGAAATAGACTTATTAGATTGATTGATCTTGAAAATATAAATTAATTGACCTATGCATCTAAGATAATCCTTTTAGTTTTAGGATCTGTTAGGGAATCTTAGTTGATGAGTAGACTCAAAACAAGAAACTTGACTCAGTTGATCTCATCCAATGTCTAAAATTAAAGTTTAGGTCTTCCATTGCTCCACTTTATGGCAAGCACCCAATTCATAATCATAAAAAAGTGTAAAGGGAACACAAATAAAAAATGGAGCATCAATTAATTAGAAGAATACTAAAATCTAAATTCTATGGTTTGTTTATTTCCGAAACCAATATCATAAATACCATTCTCAAAATCAATATGGAAGAATGCAGTGCCACTGCTGCCAATGTCTCCTGTAATTGTAATTGCAGGATCATCCTTTCAGTGCAATTTCATACAATTTATGTATAGATATTATTTGTGGTTTTGAGAAAACTCTGAATCGATGTGTAGTGCTTTTGCAGCTTCAGGTTCATACTTGAACAAAAAAATGCTGGGAACTGGAAGTAATACATTTGGCAGAAGTATGGTGGCTGGACTCCACAACCAGTATAGCATCTATTGTTTCTAACATTATACATTTGAAGATTAAAAATAAAATGCATTGTGTGTGTCGCAAAGGCTTAATATGAGCAACATCAAATGCACCCAAAAGGCTCAATACTCTAAACCTTCTTTCACGGCAGTAATAATTAAAAAAGCACAAGTAATCTTTTTCTTTTTTTTTACTTCACAGTACCAACTTCACAAGTGTGATACCAAAACAAGATCCTATAATGCTCTTTTAGTCACAGAATAAACAAGTAGAAATGACACGCTACTAATGACAATACATCATCCAACTTTTGAAATTACAATTACAACCAACATATTACATCATCCATGGGAATATCCCTTAAAAAGTGCCCAAATTCTATATCCTACATCCCTGAGAAATCTTCATATATGCATTTGTATTTTTTTCCTACAAACAAACATATCCAATTATTGACCATCAATATAAAGCAAATGTTTTCAAATTGTATAAATAAAACAAATGTTTTTCCAACAAACAAGACATAAACAAGTACAATGCTCATCAAACAAAAATTTCTTTTTTGCTTTTCCGAGCTGTACAACAATGTGCACCAAACCAACACACATATTGAGAACGGCTTTAATGAATAATCTCCCAAAATTACTGAACTGCTTTAATTTTGTTATGGTTGTTGCATTTGCCGTCCTCAAAATTACTGTTCTTTACATGGGGAATTTTGATGAATAGACTGCCAACAGCGGATTGCCTCCTCCACATGAATCGGGAAATTAAGCTGAAGTGTGCATTATGTCATATTGAGAATGAATCAGTTAATCATTTGATGGGTCATTGTTCAGGTACCAAACAAATTTGGAATGACCCTTAAAAACCCAACTTGCTTTCAAGGTTATTCTCAATGGTTCTGGTTAAGGCCATCCATGAATTCCCTTATTCTTGGCATCCTTGTGAGCTGGTACATTTTTAAAATAAGGAGTGACCATATTTTTAGGAACAGCCAAATAATTGCCATCTTCAGTTAAAATCACTACTTGCTCTCTATAAGTGGAACATTTCTAATTTGCTTTCGTTGACAGCTATCTCCACAAGGATTCCTTCGGATATATGGCTCCCACGGCCAGGTAATCATTTAAAGCTTTACTTTTATAGTTCCTTCAACACCTTCTCCCAGTAAGCATGTATTGGGGGAATTATTAGAAGCTCGGTGGGCGCTCTGATTATGGGATTTGGTGGAGAGGTGGATGCTGGAAAAAAATTTTGAGGCAGAGCTTCAGGCGCTACTAAGATGACTTGAATTATGTTACTTAACGGGTTTTCGACAAATCATAATTGAAGGGGGACTAATGACCATCATTGGCTCTCTCGAAAAATATGGCAAGTTGTCATGGGCTTTTGTCATCTTGGAGAAAGTTACTACAAGCTCTTACCCGTGTGAGTTGATGGGAAGCTCAATTTTGTCGTCGGACTGCTAATAAGGTAGCAGATATCTTATCAAAGTTAGGTTTCCCATCTCCCCACCTTATTCCTCCTTCAGGCATCCAAGAGCATTATTTGCACGATCTTCAACCCGACAAGTTATAGACAGATGATTAATTTTTCTATGCATTGTGCATCTTCCTCGCCTGAATTTGCATCATTTGACCAACTCAACCACGTCCTTGAAGCTCTTCGAGTCTCGGAAAAGGCGTCGTCTACAGCTGATCCAAATGGAGTTGAGGAGTGGAAGTTATTTTGATCGGTTGCCTCGGTGTGTTGTGGTTCTTTAGGTGCTAGGCTTTTTGAGTCTTGTTGTTTTTGAAGTTCTCTCTCGTTGTGCTCTGTCTATTCTCTGATTCTGCTGTTTATTTTGTCTCTTCTTCTCAAGCCAACTAATAATAACAACAACAACTAACACACATTTGTTTGAGTGATATACATACACTAGAAGAAAAAAAATCTCACTTTTCATGCATTAAATGAAAAGCAACAGAAACTAACCAGGGAAAGAAAAGAAGTCATTAAATGATATGCCCACGGCCAATATCCAGTGATGCCCAGTGATGAGTTAGACCCTTCCTGCAGACTAAGAGCGGACCGTGAAAAAAGATTTAAGGCCCGTGATTTTTAGATTGGTCCACTCAAATAATTAATTTAAAAGTGTGTAGAATTTAACAATATGTAGCGAAAATAAAATCAACAAGCACACACCACAAGGATACCAAATTTAAGGTGAAAAATCCTAACCGGGTGAAAAACCACCGATTCAAACTGAATTAAATCAAGCACTATGAATCTCGCAATTACAAGAAACTCAGATCTCTTCCTCAGATATTCCCTACCTAAAGGTGGCTTTGTGAATTCAACATCTGCAAGCCCTAAGATAAGCATTGAAAAGGCAGTAAAATTTAAATTTGTTAGACCATTGACAACAAAGAACACCAATTAAGATAAGCATCGAATGGAGAGCATACAAAACAAGTTGCAGGTCGAAGTCACAACAACTGTACCTCATTGAGATTGCAAATATCCATTAAGAAATCTCACAGAACAATCAGCATCATATTTTAAGAAATAATTCCAGAACCTACACAACCTGCATATATATCATCAACATGTAAGCCTTATCCATGTAAGGGTGGCTTTGTGAATTCAACATCTGCAAGCCCTAAATATAACAAGTGGCATCTTAGTCAAATAAAAAGATAAAATAATAAAAAAAAAAATCCCTTGATAATAACAATAACAAATTCATCACAACTATCAAGAATAATCATGCATTCCAACCTTACTACATTAGAGGACGAATAAAATAAAATTGCGAATGGAAAACAATGGGAGAAATAATATAAATAAAAGTTAGAAATTAACACTTGAACATAAACACATGGGACTGTTACTAGAGTTCCACCATCTAATCTAGTTACAAATAAAGATTGCTAAGTAGAAACATCATGTGATTCTTCAAAGCTTCTCTCCTCCAAAGTGTCTCTGGGATGAGTAAGGAGGGATTGCAATCCATAAAGGAGGTGACCAGATAGGATGAAATCGATCGGCAAAAAGTTGTTCAACAGTTCCATCCTCGAGGCTATAAACACCCAAATCACAACATCCATAAGGATTAGTGCAATAACTTTCCCTATAATTGTCTGCAAAATATATGCAATTTCCTTTGAAGCCCGGGAATTGGCTAGCCATGACATTAATGGAAGAATTATACCCCAAAAACAGTACTCGGTCGCCTAAGCTTTCCACCTTGGCAGACTCTTTCAGCGTTCTATCATGTGCCCCCTCTTCCAAAGTTACCCCGTATATGTCAAAATGGTGCGTTTGGTGAAGCTTGGATTCTCCTGTATGTTCGATTAACTCTATATCTCTAATAATCACAAACATGGTATCGGTCAACATGTCTGGCACCAAATAACCAAAGAACGTACCGTGAGGATTCAAATCTATGGTCAGTTTTTCACCGTGTGGATTGATGCCTTCCTCAATGTGGAGAAGGTAGATTCCTGCTTCCACACTAAGTGCATAAAACTGCCCCTTGTGATATATCACGTCTTCCGTCATTGCATCAAGCCCGGACTCAATCTCAGTATACGCATCATCTCCAATTCTGCAAAAGGCCAAAAGTCCAACTCCGTAGATGACCACCAAAACTTTGCCATCATCTGATAGGGCTGCCTTGGTTATGTGGTGGTCGCGGATCCATTCCATGGAGTAGTCTCCCTCTTCAAAAAGAAGGTTTTTGAATTTGGACTGGTGAGGTAGGTCGAATTTCCTTTTAGACCAAGGATGAAAGAGACATATATCCAACTTCTCGTCCACAGTCATCAGCCACCCGTTTTGGAAAGACCCACAGCACCGCTTGCCATGCATCTCCGGGAGACAAACGGCATGGGTCGTCTTCTTGAAGAGGCTAAAGAAAAGGCGAGCTTCTGGATCTTCTTCTTCTTGTTGTTTGTTGTTGTTATTGGGAAGCAACATGAGCCAGGGCAGTTCGCGTTGCATGCTCTTCTTTAAAATCGACCGCCATGATTTGCATACAAACTGCATTCTAAGAATGCAATCAGGTGTAAAGCAAAAACTGGAAATTCTCTCCAACAGATCCTGGGGAAGATCGACCCACTTGTTGGCCTTTTTTTCTTTCATCTGTTCGCAGTTTGTCATAACAGATGCAACAAATACGAGAAATCAAAAAAGAGTATAATATAATTATTAGATATCAGGAAGAAAAGAGATACAAGGGTTTGCACAGTCCGTCGCAAGTGGTGCTATATGATAACAAAACAAGTATGGAGATGAAACCGAGTAGATGTAGATTTACTTATACTTACCTTACCCAATCTAACAGACAGAGTTCGAACTTAGAATCCTCTCGCGCTTTGAATTATGCTTTTAAATCCTTAATATTATAATGATACTAGCAACAAAGGCCCGGACAAGAAAATCAAAATATATATTTAATATTAATATTTCTTTTATAATAAAATTATAAAAATAAATAATTATTATTATAAAAAGAAAACTACAAGCTCAGTTTCACAACTAAATTAATTAATTTATAAAAGTTAGAATGCAACTCTAATGATATTTAGCGTCGAAATTAATATAAAAGAATTATAAAAAAAAAAAAGAGAGAGTAATGATGATAATAATTGAATATCTTATTCAAATAAAAAGATCTTAAGTGTGCTTGGATGCATGTGTTTGAGTCAACTATAGAGCTCGTAAAAAACCGCTACCTTTTTATGAAAGGCCAATTTTTTTTCTTGGATTGATTATGGATCCCAAAGAGGGAATGAGAGAAACTAAAGGTTAAAGCAATGTAAAGAACACCAAATTTAGAGAAATTTAGAGATTTGTAGGAAAAGATTTAGGCTATAGTGCCCATTTGAATTAGAATTGGTATTAAGAAAGAAAGATGTAAGATTTGAATTTGAAGTATTTAGAATTTGTGATAAAAATTGAATAGAAGAAGTAAATTTAAAAAGATGGAAGGAAAAAAAGCGTAACCAATCCGGTCCAATAGAGCAATAGAAAGAAAATGGCCGTATAAAAAGGCAAAATAAGAGGAACAATCTAGTCTTTTGCACCTAATCTATTGATTCATCATCGTCATTATTTTAGATTTATTCCATCAATATGGAGGATTCGGAAAAAAAAAGCAAATAGAAGAAAACTACTTCACCGAGCAATCTAGTCTTTTGCGAGTCCAGATCCCCTATTTCACCGAAACAGGGGAATACTGTTTGAACCAATCTCTAAATGCCACATCACTCTCAATTTCTAGGAATGAAAAAAAAAATTGAAAATAAGAGGGTGTTTCTTACAAATACCGGAAAAAAATCCAATCGTCTTCTCCAAGGAAACCCGACAAAAAATGGTGGAAGTTCCGCTTACGGTTGGATCAACCAACGACCTTGTCAGGGCAAAAATTGAGAATTACACATCAGGTGGGAATTGAGATATCATTTCTTCACAGCCCCAACTGAAAATCAAGGCAAAAAAGACAGAAAAAATGGTAGCACACTGATGAAACTCCAATCTAAGTAACCCAACTGCAAAATTTCAGAAAAGAAACAATTTTTATACAAATTTCAAGATGGGTTCTGGGTAAATCAAAACGCATACTAGATCTAAGGGAAAATTACCACATCCAAGGCCGAAATGGGTTCTGGTCAAAGGGCTTTTCTGCTCCAGATGGAGCTGAGAAAAAAGGGGTTGAACGATGGTTGAAGTGGCTCTAGATCGAGGCAGTGTGTGTTCCTATGAAAGATGATACAGGACTGGTGCGTCGTTAGTGATTTTGATAAAGTAGGGGAATACCTCTCAATCAGTCGTATAGCATAGAGAGTTTGAGAGCGACGGCCTTGTCGGAGTCACATAACCTCGGCGATCCGACCTTGTGAGAGGCCGATAATTCTGACAAGATTGTCGTTCTCAATCTCGAATATCTGGCCGGCTTGATCCGGCCTTTGGCAAGCTCTCTGCCTCGACAAGCTCTTCCTTGACCTCAGTCGCATCATCGGATGCCTATCAGAAAACCCTCGCCCATGCAAGAACCTCTGCTTTCTCGTTGTCAGGTCCACCGGAACTTCCATTTTTCGCTTTTGCTGTATTTACAAGAAAGACCCTTTTGTTTTTTTTAATTTTTCACTACAAGAAAGCAGTGACATGGTTTTTTGTCCAAGTGGCATTTGGGGATTGGTTCAAACAGAATTCGGACTCGTCTTTTGCACCCAATCTATTGATTAATCATCGTCATTATTTTAAATTTATTCCATCAATATGGAGGATCCGGAAAAAGAAAGCAAGTAGAAGAAAACTACCATTTCAAAACAGAATCCGGACTCGTCTTTTGCACCCAATCTATTGATTAATCATCGTCATTATTTTAAATTTATTCCATCAATATGGAGGATCCGGAAAAAGAAAGCAAGTAGAAGAAAACTACCATTTCAAAACCATTGACATAAATAAAATCTGGTCTTTTTAGCCAATCCATAGTTTCTTCCCGGTCATCATCATGAAGAACAAGAAGAAAATATGATCTTTAGAACCAAATCCATGGTTTTGGGCACCACCCAAATCAAAACCAACATCACACAAAAAAAAAAAAAAATCCCGATCTTTCACATAAAAGTCAGACACCAAATCCAGAATGCTGTCTTCATGAAGAAAAAGAAGAAAAACACCCAAATCAAATCATTATCACACAAAAAAAAAAAAAAAAAAAAAAAAAAAAAACCCAAATCTTTCGCATAAAATTACACACCAAATCCAGAACTTTCTATTATCATCGTCGTCGTCATAAACAAAAAAGAAGAAGAAACTCCAAAATCGAATCAATATCAGGAAAAAAAAAATTCCAATCATTCACACATAACTCAGCATCTATCGCAATGCCGGATGGGAGTTACTATGAAATCATTCTATATATTGCTATTTCTATCTGCCTTTTGGTCAAAGACTTCTTCTATGCACTATCTTTGGTGAACATGACTATATTATTAGTTCAGATTGGTGATGTCAAATTACAGATTTAATGTGGGAAAAAACTACGTGTGTAGTATTGGACGTATCAGATCATCATTATTATAATTGTTTCAGTGAGAATGAAAGAATATGGAGAATAGATAATGGAGAGGATGAGACGGTCTATCAGGTTGATAGACTCCTTTATTTATTCTTAATCCTGATGCATGCCTTGATTAAGAGTAGGGGAAAGAGAGAGATTAGTTGGGCAATTGGAGATTACCCAAATCATAGCGATTTTAGGGATTAAGAGATTGGATAAAGATAAAAGTTAGGAAAAAACCCCATGGCCGCCAATCATCCACAATAGCATGCCATCAAAAGTCAGTTTCAAGCTTTCAGCCATATGGAAAGCCTTAAAATTAAACCAGCAACAAATTGGTCCTATCATCATTCCGTCAAGCATCTTTATGCACTCTACAGTTAGTGTACATCCAACCTTTAGTCTAGTATTTTAAAAAAAGAATTGGCTTTGACAAATATATAAATCTTATCTTTTCTATAGCAACAGAGAACTCAAAATGTGTCATATTTAGTTTATGAACTGAAGTTGCTCAACTGTGAAACAAAGAGGCAAGCATATTATGACATGTATATAGTGTTCTTAAACATGATTTTGGGAAAAGAAATTAAAAAACAAAGGAAATTTTATATTTAAAAAAAAAAAAAAAAAAAAAAAAGGTAAGATGTTACGGTGGTAGAAATGATATTTAAATGATCGTGGTGAACTAACAAAATGTAGAAGTTCTGCACATGTAGTTGTCTAAACTGGAAATCATAGAGCAAAAAAAAAAAATGCAAGCAAACCAACAAAAAGGTAGGAAGACTTGTTAGACCATTGACAATAAAGAACACCAATTACGATAAGCATTGAAAGGAAAGCATATAAAAAAGTTAAAGATCAAAGCCACAGCAACTGACCTCATTGAGATTGCAAGTATCCATCAAGAAATCTCACAGAACAATCAGCATTTCAAATTTTTAGAACTACTAAACAACCTGCATATCTACATCATCTAACATTTAAGCCTTATCCGTCTTGGGTGGATTAGTAAGTTTTACATCTACAAGCCTTAAATATAAAAAGTGTCCACTTAGTCAAATGAAAAGATAAAATGATAATAAAAGTTCCTTGATAATAACAATAGCAAATTCATCACAACTATCCAGAATAATCATGCATACCAACCTTACTACATTAGAGTGGAAAACAATGGGAGAAATAATATAAATAAAAGTTAGCCATTTGCACTAGGTCATAAATACATGGGACTCTCACTAGAGTTGCTTGCCTATTTCAGACCCATCATCGGATCTAGTCATAAATAAAGATTGCTAAGTAGAACATCACATGATTCTTCCAAGCTTCTCTCCCCATAATATCTCTAGGATGAATAAGGAGGGATTGCAATCCATAAAGGAGGCGACCAGATAGGATGAAATCGATCAGAAAAAAGTCGTTCAATAGTTCCATCCTCGAGACTATAAACACCCAAATCATGGCATCCATATGGATGCGTGATATAACTTTCCATATAAGTGTCTGCAAAATATATGCGATTTCCTTTGAAGCCCGGGAATTGGCTAACCATGACAATAATGGAAGAATTATGCCCCAAAAACAGTACTCGATCGCCTAAGCTTTCCACCTTGGTTAACTCTTTCAGCATTCTATCTTGTGCCCCCTCTTCCAACGTTCTATCCTGTGCCCCCTCTTCCAAAGTGACCCCGTAAACGTGAAAATGGTAAGTTTGGTGTTTCGGGGGTTTGCCGGTATCTTCGATAAAGTCTATATCTCTGATAATCACAAACATGGTATCAGTCAACATGTCCGGTACCAAATAACCAAAGAACATACTATGACGAGGACTCAAATCTATAGTCAGTTTTTCCCCGTGGGGATTGATGCCTTCCTCGATGTGGAGAAGGTGGATTCCTGCTTCCACACTAAGGGCATAAAACCTCCCCTTGTGATATATCACGTCTTCCGTCATTGCATTAAGCCCGGACTCGATCTCAGTATACGCATCATCTCCAATTCTGCAAAAGGCCAAAAATCCAATTCCGTAGATGACCACCAAAACTTTGCCATCGTCTGATAGGGCCGCCTTGTTTATGTGCCCGTCACGGATCTCTTCCATGGAGAAGTCTTCCTCTTCACAGGGCTGGTTTTTTAATTTGGAAAGGTGAGGTAGGTCGAATTTCCTTTTAGACCAAGGATGAAAGAGACATATATCCAACTTCTCGTCCACAGTCATCAGCCACCCGTTTTGGAAAGACCCACAGCAGCGCTTGCCACGCATCTCCGGGAGACAAACGGCGTGGGTCGTCTTCTTGAAGAGACTAAAGAAAAGGCGAGCATCTGGATCTTGTTCTTCTTCTTCTTTGTTGTTGCTGGGAAGCAACATGAGCCAGGGCAGTTCACGGTGCATGCTCTTCTGTAAAATCGACCGCCATGATTTGCATACAAACTGCATTCTAAGAATGTAATCAGGTGTAAAGCCAAAATAGGAAATTCTCTCCAACAGATCCTGGGGAAGATCGACCCACTTGTTGGGCTTTTTTTCTTTCATCTGTTCACAGTTAGCCATAACGGATGCAACAAATATGAGAAATCAAAAAAGAATATAATGCTATAATTATTAGATATCAGGGAGAGAAAAGAAAGGATGAATGGTTATGAAGAGGTGGGAAAGAAACAAAAGAAACAGATATGTCTAGGAATCAGATGACACATACAAGGGTTTGCAGTTACCTAATCTAACAATAGCACGCCATCATGGATGCATTAGGTCGTCAATCTGATGGGGCACAGTGTTTGTCACCCGACATTCCAAAAGACATGATGATCAAGTTTCCTATCTATCCAACTGTTGGCCAACAATTGAGCAATCAAAAACGACAAAAAGAAAAAAGAAAGAAATATAACTTCCAAAATTCCACACTCGATGGGTGAAATCAGAAACTGGCACTTTGGATCATCATGTCAGGATGATTTCTCCTCTCTATATCTATCTATCACAGAGCCCAGAATTGGACAGATCGGAATACATGCAGTGTTCTCCATGATCCTCCACAGATTTCTCAACCTGGCAAACGGCCAGATTGCAAGGTCTTTGGAGAGAGAGAGAGAGAGAGAGAGAGATGGTACCTCGCCAGGGCGACAGCTGGGGTGACCAGCAGATTTGAGAAACTCTGGCAGCAGATGCATGGTCGTTGGGGCTTGGTGCCCCGTGAAGAAGAGGGAGGGCTTTGAGGGACGCGGGAACGGAATTTGAATAGAGTTAATAGTAACTTGTATCCCTTACTAAGAGAGTCCATATCGTCCAAAACAATGGTTGATTAAAGAGTCCGGATCCCCTTTTTTGATTAAATTGAATAGAATTAGTAACTTCCATCTCATAAAAGACTCCAGATGTCTAAATAATCTCCAGAGTTGCAGTGTCCCACATGCCAAAACCCTTTATTTTTCCTTTATGGTGTGTTTTTTTTTTTGAAAGGGGAGCTCTATCAGTGCTGATGTGGCAAAAGAAATTCTATTATTTATATATACATATAACTAGCAGTGATGACCCGTCTTTAGCCCGAGCCAAATAATACAAATATATTTAGGTTCACTTTGGCATCTCTTAAATTTGCCTCTTATTGACTTATAACGGTTTGAAACCGCTTTTAGTGTGTTTGGTATTGCTTTTCACATGTCTTTCTCAATTGGAGAGTAGACGTAAAGTGTCTTTTCCAAAAAGCAACGAAATTCACAAGATTTGAAGTAGACATCCCATGCTGAAGCGGAAAGACATCATTAGGTACAGTGCACTTGACGCTATCACAGGCAGTCCGACTTCTCCTCTTTTGTTTAATTTTTTGGGCCCCTCAAGCTCCATCCAAACCGCTGGATAGATTTATAAAATCAAACACGGCTACACATCAAATTTTCAACCGTTGGATGTTCATATATTTGAGATATTTGTAATAAACCCTAGAAGTTTATATCACCGTTTGTAACTTTTGTGGGCCCCACACTCAAGATCTGAACCGTTCGTCCAATTTGGAAGGATAAACAAGGCTACTGCCCCAAAGTTTGTTGACTAATTCCTTTTGGATCACAAGAAATTAGCAAAAAACTATAGACCGTTGATTTTATATGCTTACCTGACAAAGTTATGGACACTGTTCATACAGTCCCTTTTTTTTATGTTTTTCTTCAATTGTGGGACCTTAGTTTCCAATCTGAACCGTAAAAGCTCTTAAGAAGACTAAAAATGGCTACCACACAAATTTTCAATCGTTGATCATTCACCAATCTCTAAATATTAGTAGACACATGTGAACTACTTGATGTTAGTTTCTAAATATTTTGGGCCCCTATATCAAGATCCACACCGTTGATCCTTTTTGAAAGGCTAAACACGGTCAGATGGTTGAATTTCAGCCCCTGATTCTTTGTAGATCTCGAGATATTTGCAAAAGGCCGATCGACCATTTATTAAAAAAAGTCTATTTTAATCAGATTTTTTGTCTTACCAAACAAACTTTTTCTATAGCATCTATTTCAATTAGGGCTATATGAAATAGATCTTTTTCATGCAGATCAGTTTCATATAGATAAGATTTGCCAAACAAGGCCTTAATCTTATTGGTTTCTTTAAAATGCTATGGATAAAAAAATAAAGTAAGATAAATAAATATATTATTTAGCAAAAAACCTATACTAATATATATATATATATATATATATAATTTAGTTTGAAATGCTACTGTCATATAACTATATAAAAGAAGAAGAACGATGATGATAATTGGAATTTTTACTATAAAGCTAAAAAAAATAAAAATAAAACACCACTACACATGATAGATATTTTTTTTTATCATTCATCAAACAAGTCTCATTGATGATGTAAATAACTTAAAATGAAAATGATCTTTATTTGGTAGGTCCCACTCATATCGTATATGGGCCACATTTTTTGAGTTCCATGATACTTGTATTGGATAACACATAAGTGAAAGGGTTGATATTTTTTTGTCACAAGATTTGAATAGTCGGCCCCTTAGAAGCTTCTTTTGTGCTATATTTGCAAGATTGGATTTTAATTGCATTTTGCAACCACTTTATGGTAGCACGTGATTTTTATAGGTGGGCCCACAAATGGATAGCCCTCCAGGTACATGATATCACATACTTCTTTTTTGGACTATTGATTACTTAAATTATGGTCCAACTAAAGTATTATCAAACGGATCCATCCATGCAACCACATTAAGTCATAATTTTCACAAACCCTTTACAAATTTCTATAGGGAGCCCACTTATATATGGACGACCCTATACTTATATCGTATCAAATGATCTTTAAAAATAGTGTCCATTTAAACATGGCCCACATCAGGAAAGATCAAAATCAGGAAGTAGATAATATTTGAGACGTTTCAAGAGAGGAGTTAAAGTTGAGCAAATGAACTTTGTATAATAGGAAAGGTGTATAGGATTTGTAGTGATATTGGTTATTTTGAGATTTGTAGAGAATGAGAGAGCTAATTATTTCTATTATGTTGTAAAGAGGAGAGACTAAGAGAAAGAAGTTTAGGGGGAGAAGAGAGAGCCTTTTTGTTTATCTCATTAACTGTGTATAAATACATTAAGGAGAGGCCTATTTATAAACAAAGTAACCTCATAAGAGAGGAACCCTAAATCTAACCCTAACTCATCTTAAATAGGCATCCACTCAAGATCCATATCTTATAACACTTCCTCTTAGATGACCATTATTTAAAGACAGTTGCCTCATAAAAAACCTTGCTAAGGACAACCCAGTGGGAAAAAACCAAAGCGAAGGAAAAAATAGTACAATATTCTTCAAGATCATTGAACTAGTGTTAGACGTGCATAATGCTGCCTCGTTAAAACTTTAACTAAGAAAACCTAGAGAAGGAAAAAGAGTACAGCGCACAAATGTCAATGGGTAGCATACTTCAGGATGCTCCCTGATAAACCACTCACCCTGATGATATCAATAATTTATATAGTTTGATTATGAACTCTTCGTATGTTAATCTCATATACAAACTTCTGGAATACTGATTTTGGCGAAAATTTGGTAAACAGATTAGCCGGGTTGTTGCTCTAACAAATTTGATTGACTT
>QPKB01000004.1:13626576-13656423 GCA_003546025.1 Camphora micrantha | reverse complement strand
GCAACTTGTTTTGTATGCTCTCCATTCGATGCTTATCTTAATTGGTGTTCTTTGTTGTCAATGGTCTAACAAATTTTACTGCCTTTTCGTTGTTTTGCTTGCATTTTTTGGGTGCTCTATGAATTTATTTGTCATTTTTGGCGTGGTTTAGTGGTGAATGATGGGTTTCCAACTTAGACAACTACTTGTGCAGAACTTCTACATTTTCTTTACAGGGTGTTTGTATGTGTGGATGTTGGATGGATGGATGCTTATTACATTCATGTATGTATTTCCGAGGGTAGTTGATGCATGTATTGAATGTCTTATTAGGTTATTTATACTTATATTTCTTATGTTAAAAGAAAAATCCCCTTTTTTCTCCAAATAAGAGCATTATATTTAGAATACATTTGATGTTGGTATTAACTATTGGATTTTTTTAACATTTCTTTTTTTTTTCCCTGGTTAGTTTCTATTGCTTTTCATTTAATGCATGAAAAGAGAGATTATTATTTTTTTAATTTCCAGTGGATGAATATCACTCAAACAAATGTGTTTGTTGTTATTATTATTTGCTTGAGAAGATGAGGGACAAAACAAACAATAGAACACCACAGAACAGACACAAAACACAACCAAAGAGAACTTGGAAAACAAACAAAACTCAAAAAGCCTAGCACCAAAAGAACCACAACACAGCTAAGGAACCGATCAAAAGAACTTCCATTCCTCAACTCCATTTGGATCTGCTGAAGACGATGCCTTGTCTGAGACCGGAAGAGTTTCAAGGTGGTTGAGTTGATCAAACGATGCGAATTCAGGCGAGGAAGATGCACAATGCATAGAAAAGCTGAACAACTATCTATAACTCGTGGCAGCTTGAAGATCTTGCAAATAACGCTCTGGGATTCGTGAAGGAAGACAGGCTTGGAATTAGGTGGGAGATGGGAAATCTAACTTTGAAGAAAAGAGATCTGACACCTTATTAGCAGTCCGAAGACAAAAGTGAGCTTCCCATCGAGTCACACGGGTGAGAGCTTGTAGTAACTTCCTCCAAGATGATAGATGCCCATGACAACTTGCCATATTTTTTGAGAGAGCCAATGAGGATCAAATAGTCCCCTTCAATTATGATGTACTGAAAACCCGTCTAGTAACATAATTGTCACGACCCGGGCCCGAGATCCCGGCAAACCCGAGCAATGATCGTCATACTTACTCCCGTAAACCCCGAATTAACCGAAGTTAAAACGAGATCCACAAGGGATATCATAGTCAAGTACCTGACAAATATAAAACTCTTGCGGAAATAATATATATATATATGTATTTGATAATAACAACTTAACATTTACATGTATACAAAAGAAAGTTCTTATACATGTATCGTTCTCAATATACATTTTGCCAAATGCTGCATATACAAAAATACTATGCAGACAATAGTTAATTACAGTCCAAAATATTAATTACATTCTCAAAATGAATCTATGAACAGCTACTCAAAACGTTTTACAAAATGTTCAACTCCCAATTCGCACTTGAATACCAAATCAAATGGCATCCCGCCGATTCCACTCTATCAAACCTCCTGGAGGAACCGTAGCGGTCTCCTCCGCTGGCGCCGGGGGCGCTGCAATATCGGCAGGGGCAATCGGGCATGTAATGCCATCAATAACACTAATGAACACGACGGTTTAACAATGTATAAACAATTCTTGCAATAGTATATAAATACATTCATATTGCAATAATGACAATTTCAATGCTAGAGAAATCTAGACAATTCTACAATAACAATAATAGACAATGACAGTCAGTATACATGTATAAATTGGCAACTATCATAGCATTCATTAAATTGTATTTCATTCATTTCATTTCCATCTTCCCTCAAAGGAAGGATTATTATTCCATCTCCCCTCAAAGGGAGGATTCATCTTCCAATGAAAGGCATCAATCAATATCCGAAGATACGATCGGAATTTGGTGGGACTTACTAGTGTCCGGGCCAGGGACAGCTAGCATCACCACGGAGCTCCGGAACACCCCAATATCCATCTACTGCAGCAGGATTAGTCATTCATTATTCATTGAACTCACTTGGAGTTCTAATACAATCGCTAGGTAGTGCCAGACTCAATGATCAATACATTCAGTGAGAAATCCTTTTTATGGATCCAATTAAAGTCAATGATTCCTTTCATGACAAAAGAAAGGAATGACAATAATATCAATCTCGTTAGATTGATCACAATGACACAATGAGAGTAATACTAACCACACATGGTTTTACTCAATTCTATTCCAATCCTATCTCAATCCTAAACAACCATTCGGGTGTAACTGTTGGTTTCCAAATGCACGTGTTATTCTTGATGGACATCATATTTGTATTTTTAGTATGTGCATTTCAAGTTCCCTTAATTAACACCCATGGAACTTAGGCCATATCCCATTATATGGTTCATCCAAGGAACCCCTTTTCATTCTCTTTAAAACACCATTAATTCTTCATAATTTGATTAACCCATGATTAGTCTTAGAAATTAATCGGGAACGCATTTACACTTAAGAGTCGTACTCCAAATTCTCGTAAAAATCCAAAACCCAAAATTCACCAAAATTTTCACTAACTAACGTCACTGGGCCAGTAACATGTTCGCTTGAGCGAAATACTGTTCGCTCGAGCGGACCCAGACAGAACATCGGTCGCTCGAGCGAACTCACACAGAACCATGTTCGCTCGAGCAAAGTCACCGTTCGCTCGAGCGAACTGCGCAGAATTTCATTTCGTCCAGACAGAGCCTAGGTCGCTCGAGCGAACTGTCCAGAATTTCAGTCCGAATTCTGTTCAGTTCACTCTTCTTCTCCTCTCCTTTCTTAATCACATTTCTACAACCTGCATAAGAGATTGGAACCTCCTGTTCCCCCTCATACATCATCCCATCACATTCATCACTACCAATCATTCATTAGCCACCTTAATCACTTCATTAAGCATTCATAATAAACCCAAAATCCATGTAAAAATGCATATAATCCATACAAACTCTATGAACAATTATAATGAGCAATACTAATTACAAGCAAGGTTTATACTTGCCTCTATAGAAGCCAATGAACTCAAGCCCTTTTTACTTAGCTTGGCTTTAGACTAAAATCCCCAAACTTCAAACCCTAAGAGATTGGAACCTCCTGTTCCCCCTCATACATCATCCCATTACATTCATCACTACCAATCATTCATTAGCCACCTTAATCACTTCATTAAGCATTCATAATAAACCCAAAATCCATGTAAAAATGCATATAATCCATACAAACTCTATGAACAATTATAATGAGCAATACTAATTACAAGCAAGGTTTATACTTGCCTCTATTGAAGCCAATGAACTCAAGCCCTTTTTACTTAGCTTGGCTTTAGACTAAAATCCCCAAACTTCAAACCCTAATCATAAAAACATCCAAATGAACTCCCATGAGTCATTGGTGCTAGGAATCACTACTTAATCACTAATAGAGCTTGGAAATCACAAGGGAGATCCAATACTTACTTGTAGCTCAAAGAAAATAGGTTCTTGCAATCTCTCTCAAGCTCCACTCTTCAACAATGGAGATTTTTCTTGGGGAAGAAGATGAAGTTGAAGATGCTTTCCTCAAACACCACTTCAATCACTCCTAAATCTCACTCTTAATCAAGAGGAATGAAAAAGGAAGGGAGAAAATGGAGAGCTCTAGGGTTTCTCCTTGGGTTGCAAGAGATGAAATGAGAAATGAGCTCATTTCCATCCACTTGATTCTAATATAAGAGGTTTTACATCAAAACCCCCTCTTATTTCATCTATTTTAATTTTGAGTCACATGACTCCTCACTTGGTCCATTTGAAGTCAAATGAAATCGTGTTTATTATGAAAGTTGACGTACTCTTCGAGATACACACGTTGGTATCAAGAATTTCCGTATTTGACGAAATACGTGAAAATCCGTATTTACAAAAAAGTCCATAGTTCCCTTGTTTGAGTCTAAACTCATTTTAATCCATTCTATTTCATTCAAATCCATTTCATTAGGCTTAATGTGTTATTTGAGACTGATTTATCTCTCTTGGGTCATTAATCTTGATTAACCCAATTATTCATGCTTAATTAACATTAATCTCAATTAACTAGCCTTAATCGCGATTAGTTCAGGTCGGGGTGTAACAATAATTCAACTCCTTTTAGTAGCGCCAGAAGCTCTGCCTCCAAAGCATTTCCAGCGTCCACCTTTCCACCAAATCCCATAACCAGAGTGTCCACCGAGCTTCTAATAATGCCCCCAATACCTGCAGATTGGGAGAAGGTGTTGATCTACAAAAGTTAAGCTTTACATGATTACCTGGCAGTGCGGGCCATTTATCTGAAGGAATCCTTGTGGAGATGGCTGTCAACGAAAGCGAATTAGACATGTTCCACTTATAGAAAGCAAGTAGTGATTTGATATTCACTGAAGATGTCAATTATTGGGCTGTTCCTAAAAATATGGTCATTCCTTATTTTCCAAATGTACCAGCTCACATGGATGCCAAGAATAAGGGAATTCATGGATGGCCTTAACCAGAACCATTTAGAATAGCCTTGAAAGTGAGTTGGGTTTTTAAGAGCCATAGGGAACGAATTCCAAATTTGTTTGGTACCTGAACAATGAACCATCAAATTATTAACTGATTCCATCTCAGTATGACATAATGCACATTTAGGCTTTATTTCCTGATTCAAGTGGAGGCAGCAATCCGCTGTTGGGAGTCTATTCATCAAAACTCTCCATGTAAAGAACAATAATTTTGAGGACAAATGCAACGACTATAACAAAATCAAAGCTGTTCAGTAATTTTGGGAGACTATTCATTAAAGCTGTTCTCAATATGTGTGTGGGTTTGGTGAGCATTGTTGTATAGCTTGGAAAAGCAAAAAGAAGTTTTTGTATGATGACCATTGTGCCTGTCTATATATGTCTTGTTTGTTGGAAAAGTATTTTTTTACTAGTACAATTTGAAAACATTTGCTTTATATTGATGGTCAATAATTGGATGTGTTTGTTTACATGAAGATTTCTCAGGGATGTAGGACAAAGAGTCTTCATGATGGGTAATTTTTAAAGGATATTCCCATGGATGATGTACTATGTTAATGTTGGTTGTGATTTCAAACGAGTTGGATGCTATATTGTCATGAGTAGTGTGTCGTTTCTACTTGTTTATTCTGTGACTAAATGAGCATTATAGGATCTTGTTTTGGTATCACACTTGCGAAGTTGGTACTGTCGAGTCACAAAAACAGATTACTTGTGATTTTGTTTTGTCTAAGAACCTCAATAACAATACTAGTGTGTTCTACTACTGCTCACTTTCCAAGGAATCAGGTCTTTTAATTATTATGTAGTGAAAGAAGGTTTAAAACATTGAACCTTTTGGGTGCATTTGATGTAGCTCATATCTTATTGAGCCTCTGGGTGCATTTGATGTTGCTCGTATTGAGCCTCTGTGACACACAATGCAGTTTATTTTTAAGGTTCAAATGTATTATGTTGGATACAATAGATGCAATACTTGTTGTGGAGTCCAGCCACCATGT
Source organism: Camphora micrantha (assembly GCA_003546025.1). Lineage (NCBI taxonomy): Eukaryota > Viridiplantae > Streptophyta > Magnoliopsida > Laurales > Lauraceae > Camphora > Camphora micrantha. The sequence continues at coordinate 13,650,822 of QPKB01000004.1, read as the reverse complement.
ATTTCTTCCAGTTCTGGCAAATGTATTACTTCCCTGCACTTTTTTGTTTTAAGTATGAACTTGAAGCTGCAAAAGCACTACATATCGATTCAGAGCTTTTTCATTGTGGCAAAGAGGCAGATTCTTGATGGTGTGTTGGTTGCTAATGAGCTCATTGATTCAAGAAAGAGGTCTAAAGCAGAGGGTGTTATTTTCAAAGTTGATTTGGAGAAAGCTTACGACCATGTGGAGTGGAGTTTTATTGATTACATGCTTTTTAGATTTGGTTTTGGAGAAACCTGGAGAGGCTGGATGAGGGAGTGCATTTCTACTACTTCTTTCTTAGTTTTAGTCAACGTTTCTCCTTCAAGGTTGTTTAAAGCCTCAAGAGGTATTCGCCAAGGTGATCCCCTTTCCCCTTTTCTTTTTACAATTGTGGTGGAGGCTCTGGGTGCGCTTTTAACGAAAGCAAAAGTAATAGGACTGATTGAAGGTTTCAAAGCTGGCAGAAATGGAGAGGCAATTTCTCACTTACAGTTTGCGGATGATACTATTCTATTCAACTCAACTAGAAGGGAAGAAGTTATGGCTCTAAAAAGAATTTTAAGATGCTTTCAGATGGTCTCTAGTTTAAAGGTTAATATTTCCAAGAGTAAGCTGGTTAGGGTTGGCTATTCCCAAGATATTACTCAGTCACTGGCAGCTATGATCCGTTGTAAATCAGGAAATCCCCCTTTCATGTATCTTGGTCTTCCTATTGGGGCGAAGCAAAATTCAAGATCTCTATGGGACCCGGTTATTGAGAAAGTTGAAAAGAAGCTGTCTTCTTGGAAGAAAAATCACCTATCCCTTGGAGGTAGAATCACGTTGATTAGAGCATGCTTATCTAACATTCCCATCTATTTTATGTCTCTTTTCAAAATGCCGAAGGAAGTGGTGAATAGATTGGATCGCATTCGGAGGAGATTTTTATGGGAGGGTCGGGGTGATAAGAAGAAATTACATTTAGTCAAGTGGAGTAAGGTGATTAAGCCAAAATGTTGTGGGGGTCTGGGTCTTGGTAGTTTAGAGATCAAGAACAAAGCTTTATTGGCAAAGTGGTGGTGGAGATTTGGGGATGAGAGGGAGGCTTTTTGGAGGAGAATCATTTCTGATAAGTATGGTGAGGACCATTTGGGATGGTGTCCTATTCCAAGTCCGAGGTACCGTCGGTCAGCGTTGTGGGGTGCTATTGCTTCAGTTGGAGATTCTTCTTCTGTTAGCGAGGAAGTGTTGTCCAAAGGTGTCGGTTTTATTGTGGGGGAAGGGAGGCTTGTTAGATTTTGGTTGGATGACTGGATGGGGGTGGGTCTCTTGTGTGAGTTATTCCCCAGAATCTTTAGAGTAGTTTCCAACAAGGAGGCTATTGTTAGTGACTGCTATGAGGAGAGGGAGGGCTGTACTTTATGGGGTCTGTCTTTTAGGAGAAGTCTTCGTTCTTCTAAAGAAGTACAGTACGGGGAGTTGTTGAGTCTTCTTTCTAATGTATTCTTGTGTAGGAACTCTAAGGATTCTCGAATTTGGAAGCCTTCCATATCCGGGGAGTTCTCCGTAAAGGCTTTTTACATGGCATTACAGGGGAATCTATCATCAACTACCTATTTTCCTCAATCTTGGTTAGGATTGGTTCCTCCCCGGGGGGAAGTCTTTTGCTGGTTAGTAATCTTGGAAAATGTTTCTACAGCAGACAACTTGAGAAAAAGAGGGCTAACGTCGGCTAGTATCTCAAATCTCTGCGTTATGTGTCAAAAGAAGGAGGAATCAGTTAACCACCTTTTTCTTCACTGTGAGGTGGCAGCAGGTGTTTGGGGTCACTTCATTGGCAGATGCGGTGTTGCTTGGTGTTGCCCGGAAAAAATTGCAGAGGCAGCGGAGGCGTGGATGGGAGGACATTTTCTTGGTAGTGGTCGTACTCTTTGGAGGATGCTTCCATTTGCTATTTTATGGTCCATTTGGAGGGAAAGGAATAATAGGATTTTTAAGGGTGACTTTTCTTCCCTACCGGTGTTGATTGATAGAATAACTATGAGGATCGCTAAGTGGACTTTGATCAGAAAAGAGTGCTTCAATTTTACTCTTAATGATATCCTTCTAAATTGGGAAGCGTGCATGGGTTGCAAATTGAGTAGAGTGAGGAGAGTTATTCGTTGGTCTCCACCATATCCTGGTGTTTTGAAGTTTAATGTGGATGGTGCTGCGAGAGGTAAATCGGGGTTGGCAGGAATTGGAGGTGTTCTTCGGAATAGCAAAGGGGAGGTCTTGTTTATGTTTTCAAAGCATGTGGGTGTTTGTGATTCTAATGAAGCAGATGTTTTGGCTATTTTGGAAGCCCTTCGATGCTTTTCAAGACGATTCCAATGTGATCTTATGGTGGAGAGTGATTCTTCTAATGCGATTGCTTGGGTGTCTAATAGGAAGCCTTTTCCTTGGAAATTTCAATTCCTTTTTAACGAAATTAAATCTTTCACTACTACCATTAATGTTGTCTTTCATCACGAGCTTAGATCAGCCAACAGTATGGCTGATGCTTTAGCCAAGCAAGGGGTGGAGAGAAGCTATCCTTGGAAGGGTTTTATTATGTAATTGAGGTTGGGTAGGGTACATTGCTCTTATACCCTTTAGTTTGTTTTTCTTTTCTCCTTCTTTCTTGTATTCTTGCCTCTTTGTTGTTCATCTTTTTTTATTCTTTCCTTTTCATAATGAAAGTTTCAGTTACCGATCAAAAAAAAAAAAAAAACCACAAACTATATATCTATAAATAAATTGTGTGGAATTGCACTGAAAGGATGATCCTACAATTACAATTACAGGCAAACATTGGCAACAGTGGCACTGCATTCTCCCATATTGATTGTGAGAATGGTATTGGTATGGGAGATAAACAAAAGGAAGGCCGATAGAATTTATATTTTAGTATTTTTTTTAATTAATTGATGCTCCATTTTTAAGTTGTGTTCCCTTTACATTTTTGAACGATAATGAATTTGGGTACTTACCATAAAGTGGAGCAATGGAAGACCCAAACTTTAATTTTAATTGAATTAGATCAATTGAGTCCAATTCTTTGCTTTGAATCTGAGTGGGTATGTGGGTGTTTGGTATTGCCAGTCACATGCAGGGAAGAAACCGAAAACAATACTAGATTGAGCTAGATTTACTCTACCATATTGTGTTCTGCAGATTTCTTATAGAGAGCTCTTCAACTAAGAGTCCCTAACAGATCCTTATCTTAGATGCATAGGTCAATTAATTTATATATAATTGAAACCAAGATCAATTAATCTGATAAGTCTACTTTTCTCCTTTTCTGCATAAATTCATAATCAAGATTGATAAGTGATTACTTATAGTTCTTCGTTTGGTAGAAGTGATTACTTATAATTGATGTTGCTTCCAAGCAGAAACTCAAGAAACAGAATCTCACCTAATGCAAGTCGAATTGAATGCACACCAGAACAGAGAACGATTCATATTGCAGTTCGACAGACATCCAACACACCTTTTGTCTAAGAACTTCAAGAATTTTTATTTTTTTTTCGAATTTTTGAAAAAATGAGATGTTTAAAATTGTGAATAGTTTGTTAACATCATTTAGAGCATATCGATTTCTGTTTGGTTTTCAACTGATGAAAGTGAATTAAGATATCTGGACTTCTAACCCTTGAGCTGCAGCCTGCACCTAAGATGATCAGTAATCAAATTTGATGGAAGAACGGGCAATGCCCGATTGAAGAGATGATCTTCCAGGATTTTATTGGGCATAAACTCGTGGACCAACAGCCTTTGGATCCCCCTCTCGCCATCTTGTGACATACTCTGCTCATTTTTTTTTATTTTTTTTAAGAATAAGTGGCTTGGACTTTGGAGGGCATTCCTGAAAGAGGATACTAAAAGATGCCTCTTTTACTATATGTTTGTGACATGTTCTGTTTCAGACAAAGGTCTTCCACTTTATTTCATCTCTATTTCAATGCATGTAGTCACAGGAGACCACTCACTTGAAAGGAACTGTCACCATTGATGATCACAAATGCTATGTCAAGACAGTATTCAAGTATATAGCCACGATTTAAATTCTGACATGCACTGCAAACCATAACAAATTGATCTTGGTGCAGAAACATTCAAGACTTATTACATCAATAACCCACCTGAACATTCATCAAGAGAAGAACCCGTCTAATTTGTTCCGTTGTCCTTAATTGAAAAACCGTGTGGAAAACTTGAACTCTGATTTGAAAACTTTTGATTTTCATTGAGATTAGAGGTTCACAACATCCCTCAAATGGGCAGGTCCATCTCATTTTAATAAAAAACCTAAGGAGGAACAGTAATTCATGCTCACATGTTAGGTCCTGGTTATGGTTTAAAATATTGGTTGGTATCAACATGTACTGTTGACATGTACTGGTATCGCTGGTATTGGTATCACTCTGAACCCCGATGATCTCTTGGTGTGCTCAATAGTGGAGCCAGGGTTTTCTTACTAGTGGGTAAGTGACAGTCGATATTTTACATTTATTGATAAATTATTTATCAATTAAAAAAAAATTATAATTTTTTAATGATATCATAGAAAAATCTCAAACCGTGAAAAAACCCTATGCCAAATTGATCACTGTTGATTAATGAAAATCCATTGATTGGTTACGTGTGATCGTCCCAAGGGCCTCAATGCCCACAGTAGGCATAAATAGTTGAAAGGACAACATTCAAAAGGTGTAAATGATATGATATTGTAAAAGTGAGGAGTCTATATCAATTAATTGCTCCAGTACTCACGCTTCGCATGAGGTGTGTGGAACTTCATAGTGTGGCCATCTATTGAATATATGAACCGATGATAATAAGTCCCGCTCCCTTAATTGGAAGATTTTGAAATTATAGTCTAATTAATAGGAGTTGGTCCACTATAAGATTAAGCATGCATGACATCGTCAACTCAGTGCCCTGAAGGACCTTATAGCAAATGGGATTTTCAATAAGCAAGCCGTGATGATAGAGTTCTACAACCCTCATTGTAGAATGAAAATGTCACTGGCAGTTGGTACTGCCTATTTATTCATATTAATGCCTCTAACAGAATAACTCTTTTATAAAAAGGTAATTTCATTCAAACTAACCAAACAACAACTACGAACTAACTTTCGTCCCAATCAACACAAGTATCTCCCTGTTTCTACTAAACATGGGATCCAGACTCGAGAAGTTATTATTGTGGATAAGATTTTGTATAGGTGGCGAATGTGGATTGGATCAAACAATATCTACCTGTTTTTACGAAACACAAGATCGGGACTCGAGAGAAGTTATTTTCACATGCTATGTTATAGGGAAGAATAATAAGGGAATAGATAAATCTTTTTAAATTTGAAGATCCAAGAAGAATTTTAGAAAATTGTTATCGCTACATTGTTTTGAAAGTATTTACGGGAGAGCTACTTATAATACCTCTGTCACCTCCCTATATAGAGGGTTGCTGTAATTATATATATATATATATATATTATAATAATTTGCAAGTTGGCACTTCAAACCGATAATCCGCTGGGGGCGATCAGTTCACTTAATTCATTTTTTGATTAGCATAATTCACAATTCAAGTTTATTTAGAGTGTATCTGATATGGGCTGTCATAGAGTTTGATATGATTTGATGGTCTAAGTCACTATACGTGTATCTTATCTATTTCACCTGCACAAAACGGTGCATTCGAACTAAATGCACCCCTGGCCCCACTCCTGGGGGATTGGAAGATCCGAGAGGTTGTACATCCCTACCATGTTTGGGGACCACTTGATCATCCTAACCTTAGATAAACGCCCCACAATTTCAATGACTTAAAATGTTAAAGTGCGTAAATCAATTGTGGGGCAGTAGGCGAGGCAGAAAACAATCGTGGGGTTGTGAAATAAGCATAGCCATCGATCCATCACATTTATCTATCAAGCCAGAAAATAGGACCTGCTCTAGTCGGCCCAATTTAGCCAAATTCAGGTTGTGTTTGGCCTGAACAGGCCCATAGCCAGCCCTATCCTCTCTATTTTATCCTCCCCTAAGCCACATGTGTGGCCCACATTGCATGGATCAAAGCACCTACGTGAGTGGACCATGTGCATTTCTAGCTCAGGGAATTAAACCTTGCATGGGTGTTGGAGTCTTTCACATAGGTATTTTAGGGATATTCACATCATTTGCGGGACCCATGAGATAGAATGTCTGGATCAGCAGCGCTCGAAATTCCTCCATTCGAATGGGAACTCGGTGTCTTTGTGCAGCTTAGATGATACTCCTCTTGGCCGATTTCCATTTAAGAGAGAGAGAGAGAGCGTGCTATCCCTCCCTTAGGAAATTGAAATCTTCTCAAATGAAGAAATTCTATTCATATTTCCCTTTTATAGGAGAAAAATGCATCAGAAAAGGAGCTACAAACATGATAAATTTCTCTCTACCATGGATTCCTATCATTGCACAAATACACCCCCGGTGGCTGGCAAGATCTGACCAGGCCCACCAACTCATCCCGCCAGTCCAACCCATATTTGACTAACATTTGACCCATAGAAGCTGACCCACATCTTATGCGTGTTGTTGATGGGTCAGCTGAATCCAACCTGTGACAAAATGGGTTGGGCCAAAGTTAGCACTTGTAACCCGCTCAATCCACACTTAATTTTACAAAAAAAAATAAAATAAGGTGTTGTAGATCGAGTTGAATGTTGGTATCTCACAGTCACAGTCACATACAACGCATGTCTAAAAGCAAATGGAAAATTAAGCCAGAAGGTCTCTCAAGTCATGCAATCCATGGGAGAGGAACTGGTCTGAAACACCATAGTGGGTCGGGTCGGGTCCGGTCCGTATTGAAAATTTAGATGAGATGTTGTCAATTTGACTGCAACAGGTGTTGGACTCAAAATAAGATTGAGCATGTACAAAGGATACAAATAAAAGCTCTCTGTCTTTTTTACATTCTCTATTTTATATATGGCGGATTCAAATTTCAATTAAACTAAAGACTTAGTAAAATATCATTCCATTAAAGGTTGATCATCTTCGACCGTTTAAAGTTTTTAATATGATCAGCACACTAACTAACTCTCAGTCGCCGAAAGTACATTTTAAAAGCACCAAGACATCCTATGCATGTGAAAATTGAAGTAGATTTTGCATGTTGTTATTCATTTAAAAAGTCTGTTCTTTCTCTCTCTCTCTCAAGTCTGTTCTTTCTCTCTCTCTCTCTCTCTCTCTCTTTCTTCTTCTTCTTCTATTATAGTGTCTGTTTGCCTTCTCCTTAATTTGTATCAGTTTCTTTCTGTTTGTGGAATTTCGTGAGAAACAATAGATAGACATTTCTCATTTTTTGAAGATCGTTGAAGGTAATTTCTTGATAGAATTGTGTGAAAATCTTCATATATTTTGATTGGATTTGTTAGGTTTTGTTCCAGTTCATTTTACAATCTGGGTTTTTTTTTGGAAAATCAGTTATAATTTGCAATCTCTTTTTTTTTAGATGATGTTTAGATCTATGAACAGTTTAACCAAGATATACTATTAAAATAAAAAATGCAGCAATATCAAAGAAATATAAAGAAAAACGATAATAGCAAGGCTTTGAAGGGAAGCACTTAGAATCTAGGAGTCTAGAGCTTGACTTCTAATGATTCCAATGAAAAACTCCAATTAATTATATTAAAGCATTTGGTGGACCTAATTTTTTTTTTAAAAAAAGAAAAAAGTAAGATAATAACATAACAAATAGCTAACATTGTAAAATGCATAGCAAGTACTATCGTTATTTTATCTCTTTTTAAAATCAATTTATCAATGAGTGAACAGTTTAGAAACTAGACACAAATGAACACTATAGCAACATGGCCCACTTGAATGGTAACTTGCATGAGAAAGAAACAGAGTCCAGATCAAATAAATCCTAATCATCTCCCCACAAAATAGCCAATCTACACAGTTTTCTCTTTGTCAAAATCTATTTAAACACACCCACAACTTCATGTTGAACAATTCAAACTAATTGACATGAATATAAAATATTAATCAAAAAACCAGATATACATCCCAAAATACAATAAAAAATTTATATCAAATGAAAAACACAAATATATATATGTATTTTTTTCTTTTTTTCTTTTTTTTTTTTGCTATCAGAGGGTTCACAACCCTTTAGACTAGACTAATCCCTCCGAGCTCAGAAGGAAGCCTGATAAACTCCAATGTAGCCCGAGTATGGTAGTGCAATTTCGAACCTACAGCCTCCGGATACAAACCGTGGTCCTAGGCCAACTGTAACTACTTAACATTCCACAATATATTATATTACAATATCAACTAAATAAAAATAGTTCATCCAATTAAAAAGTCGTCAACCAGAGAAAATTACATCAGCAAACATAAATAAATTAAAATGCATGAAAGTAGGTGCAAATATGTTAAAGAGTAGAAAGAAGAGAGTAAAAGAGATCAACCACTTGATTTTGGGAGAGGGAGAGGGTTGAAAAAAATGGTCTACTTGCCGATTAAAGGGATTGGTTACGATTTGTATTTAGAATATTTGTGGGGCCACTTGAATTTGATGAACAAATCTAGAACTTTGGGGCATCAATAGTAAGGATAGAGATTAAAAAAAAGCAATGGGTCAATGTTTGAATTAAAAAAAAAATCAATCTGATTAAATTACTGACAAAAGAAATAGGAGGGAATCTTGGTCTTCTTTTAGAAAGGCTCAAGTAATCCGAATCTTAAAACGTTTCTCCTTTTCTCAGCAAAGAAAAAAAAAAAAAGTTTCTCCTCTCATGACGAGCATCCTTGTAGGGGGGGGGGGGGGGGGAGACAACTTCTTCATGTATATCAACAATATACAAAAATATATATATATATATATTATACAAGGGGTAGTTTTATATTTCCTTGACAAATAATTTTTTTAAAGTATTAAATCAAGATTATCAAAATTTAATGAGATTAGTCATTAAGTACCAAAAAAAAAAAAAAAACAAATCTGAATGCAATGTGTGTTTTTTTTTTTTTTTTTTGTTCCATGAAATAAAATATAAAGCCATAAAGAGTTTGAAACAAAATTCCTTGTGAAGTTTCATGAGAAACTAGTGAGAAAACTATCAAACTATTGAGCAGGGTAAAGATCTTGCCAATTGAAGTGGAAAAATTCCAAGAAAAAGAAATACACTAGAAAACCCAGTAATATTAGGCTATCCCATGAAATATCCAGCTTGAACCGACCATCCCTTTTGTAAATCTTTGTGAGCTGCTGTAAATATACGAGGATAATGCAATCCTTGGTTCCCATGTCACACATGCCATTCTAACAGATAGTCGGTCCTCTCAACCCACCACATCTAACTAGATTCATAATTGGCTATGTGGATGGTCTTCGGGTACATCCATTCCCCACACTTTGGCCACTGCAAAATCCATTTTTGGTGACAACCTCCCCCCACCCCAAAAAAAAAAAAAAACAATGAATTTATTGCATTGGAGTTGGAAAAATCTATAGTCCCACTCATTATCTTGTAAAGGAGGTTCATGCTAACTTATCTCTCCAACTTAAAACTTTTCCTTAAAGATTCAGATTTTTTTTTTCTCTTCATAACAACAATTGAAAATTTAGACTCACTCCATTCAGTTTCATAAAAAGATTATTTACATTTTTTTTTAACTATACAAGTATCATTTACTATTCATTGATTGATAAACATCTGCAGATGCCTTTGTCTGAACAAGATCACCGGCGCTTTGTAGACCAGCACAAATGTCTGCTGTGCTCCCAGAAGTGGAAAAATGAGCCAAAATCCTTTGGCAAACCTTCTTCTCACTCCACACACAATGACGACGTACACCCAAAACTGAAAATAAAATGCACAAAATGCAATCAGATATTTGAAAGAAATACTGACTTGGAAGAACATAAGAAGTTGGTGGGGCATTAATTAGTAAGGTGATTTTCTATCTATAAATATTTGTATAATGTCAAAATAAGTTAGTGTTCTAATTTTTCCATACCATAAATTTTTTTTTTAAAAATTTTTCTGTATATGCATTACATGCCATCGATGTTAACTCTATATGTCTTATGTTTTAATTGTGCTTTTATTTACTTGTTTTGATTTAACTAACTCTATATGTCATGAATGCCTGTTTCAGTTGTGAAGGTTAGATGCTGCTGGGCTTGGAAGTTGATAAAGGACTACAAAATTACGTAGACTTACAATAAATTTAGCTTTAAGCTTAAGGGTGACTTTAATTTTTTATTTCAACTATTAGTTTCAATTCAAATGATTATGTAATAAGGATTTCAGACTTATACTTACTACTTTTATTATGACTTTAATTAGTTTAATGAATTGAGTTTATTTAGTAAATGCTCCGTCTTTTCAAGTGATATGTGATAAATATATAAATATATATATATATATATATAAGGTAAGCTCAAGTGTGTGGTGGGGCTTACCTGGGGACCCACATGGGGATGGGGATGGGGATGGGGGGGGATTTCAAGGACTCCCTGAGATCTTCCTCTCTGCAAAAAATCAGCCATAATCATGATTTCTATCATCTTCATATGGGCCCAAAAGTTTAATGGTCAATAGTCCATTCGAATCGATGCATAGTCGATTGAACGGTCTAGTAAATTTGGATTTGACCAAAAGTTGGTGGATATATGCAATTTAGAAGGGTCATGTGTTTGGTCCATTTGGATGGTCCAAAGGTGGGCCCCACAAGTATTAGCTTACAAGATTTTATCCTAAGCTTGAGCTTAAGAGAGCCTTGCTCATATATATTTATATATATATATATGGAGAATATTCATGTGCATCCATCCCTCACCATAAGGTGAGGGACACTTCCATAAATGAGAATTTTTAAGTACAAAAGTGAATTTTCAAGTACATAAGGTGATGCATACTTCATTGTCTTTATGTGCTTCCTTGTCTTTATGTGCAAAAAGGAAAAATGCCCTCACCCAATGGTGAAGGATAGATGCATATAAATATTTCCTATATATATATATATATATATATATCAATTGACCTTTTGGGATTGCTCATATGTAACTAACACTCAATAGATACGTTAAAATTAGGCTCTATTGCAGAGCAGAGGGTGCATTGGATTGGATTTGTTCTGCTGAGTTTCGAGGTAGCACATACAGAAATTTAAAATCATTTTTGGGCTATTGTTTCCTCCACACCACCAAGGTATAAAGGTGAGTTTGGATAGATAAGGCAGACCTGATGTGTTTGCATACTTTGATGCCAACATGCACACAGCAGAGTAGTTAGTCTAAGGTGGTGAACTCTTGAGATTCGGGTTTGAACTTCACACTTGCCTTCTAAAACGAAAGCAATAATCCATGTGCAGTTTACGGTAGCATGCATATTATGTTGAATGGATGGGGCGTACCTCTTGTCTCTTGATCACCATCACTTGTAACAAGTCTTCAATCATTGTTGCCATCACCCTTGATAGAATCATATTTAGTTTTGAGATGGACTTGCAATATCTGGCAGGCATTTTGCCTTTAAAGCATTGTTATGCGGCCCCTAGAGCCCGCACCCATTCGGCATTACCTTGCCTGTCCATTGAAACCTTTTCATTTATAGACGTGGGAAGCTTAGAAATCGTTCTGAGGGAGGCCCTAGAACAAAAGGATGATAGAGAAATGCAGACTAGGTAACGCAAGCTTCTACCCAGCCTTGCCGAGCCTTAAAACCATAGCTCTTACCTGGCTGTAGGTGCCTGTTAGCAACTATGGTAGGGTAGGGACATGGAAGCATCATCCCATCATTCTGGAGTTGATTCCAGATTAAACCAGCAAAATCCTTGTCCTAATTGCCTAAATCATCTATTCAGCATTGGCTTTACATGATTGCTCCTCTACTTAATCCTATTAGTAATGATGCTCTTAGTAACTCCATATGGTGATTGTCTTTACTCATCACTTCGCCCAGTGTCTTCTTAAGCAGTCTCCTTCTCTCAGTTGGCCTGCCGAGTCCTATTTTAGGACTTCTATGCAGACCCCATACCATCTCTTCTGCCAGAAAACAGTTCTTGAATTTTATCTTCCATTGCAGCTACTTTTAAGTTTTCTGTTATATTCTTATTCCTAATTCTGGCACTGATAATCACATTCACATCCTGCTACATTTGTCTTATCTTAAAAATACAACAAGACTTTGAATGGTGGACCATAAAGAAGCAAGAAGAAGATCCAAAAATCAAGGAATGGATTCTTAAATTATATTCCTAATTCTACTTCTCTGGTGACTTCAAACATCCTTCCTAGCACACATTTGCTGGTGACTTGAACTTCCGCTTCTTTGCGCTTCTTCCTCCCCATATTCAACTCCATTCAACAAATTAGGCCCAATAGTATTCTTATAAAAATTCCCTTCAACTGAAATTTGAAATTGCACTTGAAGAACACAATGAATGACCATTCAAAGTAAGTATGATAATTCTTCTTCTTTTCTTTTTTTTCTTTCACTCTGTGTTTTTTTTTTTTTATCACTATAATCTGATTATGATAGAACACTCTACATCCAATATATTTTTTTGCTAAAAGGCAAGGATTCTATTAAAAGAAGAGAAAAAAACACTTCCAATATAATTTGCATAATTTCCTCAAATTTGTTAGTAGAGAAACGGGTGCAGTTTGCTGTCAATGGACCTCCAAAACTCTACTGCCATTTTTCCTTTAAAAAGAAAAAAAAGAAACCTAAGGTAAAATGAGACAACCACTTACCATGACAGATCTCACCTGGGTGCCTAGGATTCGAACCAAGACATGCCACCTTTCCTCACCAAAGGGTTTTCATATCTCTTCCGAGGCCTACTACCCTCTCCTGAGGGGAGGTCCCAACCCCCTAACCTGGGGTAAGAAAAAAAACTTAGGCAAAATTTGTGAGGCTAGTAGAAAATAGAAAAACCAACTCACTTAAAATTATTTTTAATTAGAAGGCAGCTACAAAGAATTTCAGAAATTAAAGGGGCCTTTTCAGAATTGAGCTAATAATGGGGATTCAATGAAAATAGTTTTGCCATTTCTTAGAAATAAGAATAAATTATGTGCCTAGTTTAAAAACTATTTTTCTAGTATTCATAATGAAAAGAAAACTTACCAGTCCAATATCAAATAGAGCACCCAAATTGCTTAAAAATAGAGCAAAATCATTATGGACCCAATGGCCAATGGATCACTCAAGGTGCAGAAAGAATAAAAAAAGATTCACGCCCGGTGGGACTCGAACCCACAATCGCTTGATTAGAAGTCAAGCGCCTTATCCATTAGGCCACGGGCGCTTTTCGTGATAATACATATAAAAGCTATTTGATAAAGGTTTAAAAACGTCTAACTTCGTTCCAGGCTTCTACCTTGCCTCACTCGGACTTTGCCAAATAAGTGGACTGGTATCGGTCAGGATGGCTACGGTGGCATTTAAACTCAGGTACAGCTACTTAGCAAGCCTGCCATCTAGGAAGAAGCAATTAGGTGTTTAAGATTACGGGTCAAAACAATTGGTTGGATGTCCTGTCCAAACTGACTGAATTGTTAAGTTGGAACGGGTTCAAGGCCAAGCTTTAAATCAAACAAAAAACTGACTGAATTGATGTCATGACCAAAAAACAAAAGCACGATAAATCAAACATTGGATTAATTTAGATGTGGTTAAACCCACTGGTTCATAATGGCTCCACCATTGAATATTTGGACTGATTATTTACTAGCATAATGCATAGTCCAGGGCACTGGTTTCAGGCCTGACCATGCAATCTAGTCTAAATTTTAAAACTTTAAATAAGACCCGTGCAGTCGGATGTTATAGCAAATGACGATTTTTCACCTGGGCATGGCCCGGCCCATGGAAACAAGAGCAATAATACTGAAGAAATAATGGCTTCAAGAGTCAAGACGCCCCTGTGGGTTCAGGGTTGAATATCAACACCCATCAAGCACACACCCAAGTCCCTCCATAGCCAGGTATTAATCCCTGGTCGTTTACGTGGAAGGGAGGTGCCCCACCATAGCTACCAGAGAATAATCATATGATGTTCGATCCAATGATTGTGTAATTTGATTGCGTTTAATCTAACAACCACAAGGTACAGAATGGGATGAGATGTTCTCAGTCTCATTGTGGGTAAGATATGGTTAAATGATTATCATCCTAGTTGGATGATGTAGATTTAATATTGTATGTAATCTTGAGGTCATTAGACCAACAGTTGAAAAACTTAAAATGCTCCTGTTGTGTGTAAATCCGTTTACCTGCAATTATCCAAACACAAGAACCAGTTTCCGCATAAAATGAAGTTAACTGCCCTCAGTTTATGTAGAACAAAACGGGGCAGTATTTCTACAGATGACACGTTAAAAATCAGCAGTAGGCATTATGCCTAACATAGATCAGAATTCAAAAACAGATTAAAGAGTGGCATTGCCTCATTACATAACATTCAAAAGTCCGTCACCTAAGTCCACGACAATCAAGGCAAAAACAGGAGTTAATCTTCTAGCTCAATAATCTTCACCACCGATGCATCTCCTACCTTTTGGCAAACAACAACTCGATCGTGAGGCTTAATTAAGCCAGATGCCTTGCCATGATCAAGAGCAACCTTAAGAACTGACTCATTCGTGGCATTTGTAGACTCAGCCTGAAGAAGGTTCAGAAAAGTGAAGTGTGTCAAGTGTCAACAATGAGTCATATACATGGAAGATTTTAAATTTAATGTAATATGAGCTTTAGTTACCAGTACAACCTAAATACAAATCACCATGGGAGAACTAAAAAAGAAGAAAAGTGAAGTGTGCCAAGTGTCAACAATGAGTCATACACATGGAAGATTCAAATTTAATGTAATGTGAGCTTTAGTTACCAGTACAACCTAAATACAAATCACCATGGGAGAACTAAAAAAGAATAGAAAAGAAAAGAACACGACAAATCCATACAAAATTTACATGCCAACATTTTAAAATATGTGATACTAAAATATTAGTTTGTACAGGCTAAGAAAACAGGCATAACGTGTCAAGTATAACATTTAGGAAGTCTTGTATTTTTCATCCCATCTTTAACAAATAAATTGCCCAGATTTACGGTGATCTGGACCACCCACTGAGTGGATCCAACCAGTGGTGGGCCCAAGATGGGAACAAATATATACCGTGTATAGACCAAACCGTCCAATATTCATTTTAACCAATCCAGCGCGCAGAAGGTAGATTACTTCGGTTTTAAACATCTGATTGCATGCTATCCATTGAATGAGCAGTAACAGTAAGGGTTACCCAATCAGTCAGATTTTTATGTCAACAACTAAATAAAGCATGCCAAAACACTGGATAACCATACTGTCTGAGACATTCCCATGTGTTTCCAATGATGGTGGGATGGAGCAACTATGCAGGATATCCATTAAATGAGCAGTAACAGTAAGGGCTACCCAATCAGTTGGATTTTTACTTCAACAACTAAATAAAGCATGTCAAAACACTGGATAACCATACTGTCATAGACATGCCCATGTGCTTCCAATGATGGAGGGAGGCATGGAGCAACTCATACCTTTCTGTCTATAGTATTGGATGGAAAGTATCAGGACTACAATAACACCAGGATAAACAAATAGACCATGTTCTTTTATAAAAGCCATGAAGTTGAAATAAACTCATGCCAATAATTTGACCAGGAAGCTGCTGAAAAGAGAACTTACTGGATGTCGAGGATCTGCAAGCATGGGGAAAAGTCCTCTTACTATGAGTGATTGCCTTGCCTGCACACATAACGTAAAACAGCACAGCACTCATCAACTATTTCAATCACATAAAAGGAACTACAGAAGAAATATTAACAAATTAGAGGGAATAATAGGCCGGGCACATCTACTTTATCAGAACGTAGTATTTTTAGTGTACAAAATCAAAAAACTAAATGAATTAGAATTTTTTTGTGCCAATTAGTAAAGATGTTTTAAAGATGGTACTTCAATAAACAAGCTGAAAAGATATATCAGAGATAAAGCTACCCTAGGAGTTTGACAAGTCATATGTTTCCCGCATCATTTTTGTGCTGGAGAGTCAATCTTCATTTGACAATTTTAAACCTTTATGAGAAAAGTTCTTTGTTTATTTATTTTTCAAATATTGTTTTGTCAAGCAATGATAAAAGGAATAGAAGAGTTGCCAAAACACCTTTAAACCCATATCCAGTTGCTTGCTTGTACACCCTTGAAATTCCTTCCTACATAAAGTCAAACAATGATAAAAAAAAAAAGGAGCTGCAGCAAAGGGCATAACAGCCGCCGCCCCAAGATGATATGTATCCGTTGATATGCATTGGTTTCAGCAATATGTATTGGGTATCAGCATGAATTAATTTGAGTTTATTTTTTTATTTTTTTTTATAGATTATTGTTATTATCATTATCACTAGTATTACTATTGTACGCTCCCAAGTTTAGTTTTTTGGGCGACTGGTCTAGGGAGATACTTTTACATGAAGACATCCTTTTGATAATGTGAGCAAATCCCTTCAAATGGCCGAATTTATCTTCTTTCTAAATTTAGTTGCAAGAAATTGAGAAAATTGCTTTGATTTGTTTTTGTTTATATCATAATAAGATTGGATCCTTTGAAGAACTAAGTAAGATAAGATTTGAAGAAAGGAACAGCTCTAAAGGGCATGTTTGTGCAACACCAACTCTAGTAAAAATGATTTGCTTTTTCATGGTTCAGTGCAGTACTTTTCTGTGTGGAATGAGTAAACAAAAAGAACAATTTTCCTTCATTCCACGGAAAACCATTTCCCATTTGGGGGTTGGGGAGTTGGTGCAGAACCTCAGACATGGAAGTCCAAAATTACACAAACATGCCCCTAAGAAAATAAATATCTATTGACTTGCAAAGATAAGACAAAGTATATCTCTACAGCATTATTCTTGATTTATCAAGTCAAGGCAAATCTCTATAGATTTATTCTTCAACAGGTTGGATGTGCACATGGCCATGGCCATGGGCAGAACTAGGGGCCACCCCCCCAAAGAATTTTTTTTTTCACAATGCCTCCCCGCCCCCCCGCGCCCCCCCCCCCCACTATAGCCTCAATCCTGGTTCCGCCCCTGGCCATGGGTCTACTTCTCAATTAATCGGGCTGCACCGGGGCCTTGTAAACTACCATTGGTCTTTTGGCCTACATTACAATGCAGCCTCTCCAATTTTAATAAAATTTAAAGTTACTGTTTTTTTTTTTTTAACGCAGCTTGCATCAGAGAGGGTAGGAAATGAAAATCCTCTCACAAAAAGGGATAGAAAGGAAAATTGGAAAGTGTTATTTTAACTTTTCGAAATGAACCCTTAGAAAAAGATGTTTGCAATTTATGGAAGGTGCAACAAGAACCCGTGGCAAAATGGAAGGTGCTTACTATTGCAACTTTGAGGTAGTGGGTTCAAGTCATGTTACCAATAAAAAAACAAAAGATGTGTGCACTTCATTGAAAAGAATGTGGTTGCGTCAAAAATACAATACTGTGTCATTGCTTATTGGTCTTAAAAATCCTCTCCAATGCCAGTTCATCCAAAATGAACACAGAGGTCCTTAAACCCCTTCACTTCCATGCCCCCTCCAAAAAGAGGAAGAAGAAATACAGGCATGAGAAGCATCATAAGCATGTTAATGATTTTATAGTTTTATTTTCTTTAAATTATTTTTATTGCTTGCTAGGAATAAGGTTGAATCAGTAAATTTTATTCTCATATAGATGAGAACCAGCCACTTCAGGAAGTGGTTGGCCATGATAAGTCCAGGCCTGGACTATGGACAACAGCTGAAACCCTGGGCTCCATAGAGTCTGCAAGAAGTTGCTATTTTGCAGAGATGAAACTCTAGAAAAATCAAAGTCATTCATGTGTCAGCCCCACAAAACAAAAACTCTCCGTTGTTTCACCTGCTGGGAACTCAGATTCCCCGTTTCTTAAGGCCAAATGCGCCTTTATTATTCGTGACTGGTAGTGGAATAAACAGAACTGTCATAAACCAACAAGAAAAAGTATGTCTGA
The DNA here is from genome assembly GCA_003546025.1 of Camphora micrantha. Taxonomy (NCBI): domain Eukaryota; kingdom Viridiplantae; phylum Streptophyta; class Magnoliopsida; order Laurales; family Lauraceae; genus Camphora; species Camphora micrantha. Next base: position 13,632,710 of record QPKB01000004.1, on the reverse strand, counting down.
ACTAGAAAAAGAGGGGGACTTAAAAGAGTTACTCCATGCTGAGTAATCCACTATATTTAGGCAAGCCCCAGGTATACCTCGAATGCACCTGTAAAACTCCATCGAAGTTGGTTTGTTTTAAGTCGTGGAATAACAACTGAAAGCACTGGCATGGTTGGCCGATATTTTGCAATCAATCTGCATTTTCACAATAAACATATGTAAGAAACCTCTAAGATATCTAGAGAACAATGCACATGCACATTCTACAAGAAAAATAGTATCATTCACCACTATTTGTAGACACATTTTCATTATTTTGAAAACTTTTTATACCTAATTTATCTATTGAATACCTTTTATATTTGGGCATTGCCTCATCCAGTTTTCCATTTATGTAACCTCTCTACTAAAGTCTTAATAGAGATCATGTTCTTTTTTGAGTTCACGCTGTTCTACATAATTCACTTAGTGAAGTGATTATATATAACGTTCATGGTACCAGTTATCACTCTAAACAGCCTGAGGTTCCATACAAGCAAATGTAAGTCAACCAATGTAAGTCAACCATCTCTTTCTTCCAATGATATATTAAGCTCATTTTTCTAATATACTCTCGCATTACCTCCCTTTTTATTATCCCTGTCATCCCTTTATCATCTTATCTTTCTTATTCGGGAAAAGTTCAAAAAGGTATAAAACTTCTGCCTCATTTTCAAAAAACTACATGAAAATTTGATTATTTCAAAAGAGTATAAAAGTTTTCCATATTTCTTTCTATCAAATACTCACCAGGACAAAAGTTTAAAAAATGATAAAACACCCTTATGTCATTTTTCAAAATTTCCCTTTAATAAATCATTTAAGAAAAATGAAGTTCAACTCAAATGACCTAGTGGGGCCCACTTCAGCAAATCAAAAGGGTTGGTTTTTGGGAGGAAAAGATTAATAAAAGACAAAAACCTTTCATAAGGGAAGGGGATTTTTGGCATTTTTAAAACTTTTTTATGGAGAGGACTTGATTGAAAGAATTGTGGAAAACTTTTATACTTTTTGAAATATTCAAATCTTTATGTACTTTATATACTTTTTTGAAATTTTTACTTCTAATTTTACTGTTATGAAAACTAGGTACTCAACCTCTCAAAATCTTACTCCTGCTTCTGTTTTTCTTTTTTAGCATTTTCTAATGGGAGCAGATCCTGTCTTTGCATCTCAACCCTATCTCATCTACCTCTCTGATACAAAAGAATATATTAAATATCCATCATTTTCTTGGAAATTAGCAAAACCCTAGTCTTTGATTAAAAGAAAAAAAAAACATTCTCTAAGAGTCCTTTTGTCCTTTCTTTCCTCATGTGAGGTTCGCATGAACTAGAAAAGATGCAGAACAAACAGCTCGCCCTTTAAATTGCAAGAGCATATAAGTATGTTCATAAATTCGATTATATCTGGATAAGCATCAGAGAAATACCTTGCAGCCCGTCCCGTTGAAGTAAAGACAATAATAACAGAAGCCTTCACCTTGATTGCTGCACGTACCTAAATAGGAATCAAGCATATAAACAGTGTATTGTAGGAGTGCAAATAAGAAAGTTTGGCCTAATTGTTTATTTTCTCTGCCTTCACTAGATTATGGTGCAAGCACTGAATACTAGGTCACTCTCAATTATCATAAGCATAAAAAAATTCATAGAAAGAGATGAAATATGAACACCAAGAACATACTGCAGATGAAGCAATAGATTCCAAGTGGGTCATTGGTTCTCCAACATATTTGACAGTCTTCTTGAAATACAGGTCTTGGTTAAAAACCTTCTCTGCCTGCAGATACACAGCATCTTATATGAATTGCAAGATGTCAGAATGAGTAGCTGAATCTTAGGTGGTGAAGATTGCATGCAATCAAAATAATATCTCAGGTACTACACGCTTTAAATAAACTCAAATGGAGATGAAATATGTTACCAGATTTAACACAATGTAATATAACCACCAGGTGTACGAGGCATCCGTACCCAAATAAGTCCCATATACATTTAATAAAATTATCTTAAGTTACTGTTTAATAAAGCAATTAAAATGTGTGTAATCAACACAGTTCTAATCCTTGATTGGCAATGAGAAAAATTTTATTAAATGAAATAAGAGTAGAAAAATAAATAAAACAAAAGACAGAAGCAGCCCATGTCAGCATACAAGTAGAAAAAATGTGAGAGATAATCCCCTTCCCATACAAATGATAATCCTTATCCCTTCTTAAGACATCTCACACCACAAATTGGATCTGTCCACCCCCCCATCACATAACTATCTACTAAATTGTGTCTTCCCTATTGATGTGCTAGAAAACAGAGCTGATCTCATTTCAAATAACCATATTATCATAATAAATGGCAGCCTGGGATCTTTCCATTGTAAGACACCGATTTGGTTGAATTGAATCACTATCAATAATCAGTCTTCCTGCGAAATTTCCTTCAAAGTTGTTTGTGCCAATTTAATCTCCATCACTTCCACTTTATTTGATCCTTTCCCGCCCACAAGACTAGAGGTAAATCTATAAAAAAAAAATTAGTCTAAATAGTACATATTAAATTTATTCAATTATTTTTAATTAGTTAATATTACTAAATTATCAGCTATATTTGGCCAAGAACATCCCATGAAAATTCACAAGATAACTTCCTGTGACTGATAACAATGCTAGATTGTTAAGTAGTTGTTTGTGTAGTTTTCCATCAACAATTGGTTTTAAGTAGTTGTTTGTGCAGTTTTCCCATCACCAATTGGTTTTAAGTAATTGTTTGTGTAGTTTCCCAATTGGTGATGGGAAACTACACAAAAAACTATTTAACACACATGATCATGAATCATGCATGTAACATAATCTTAAGGAAAACCAAACATGGTGAAAATTATGTGAACCTGTATTGTTAGAGCACATTCCAACGTAGTACAACTGTACAAATCCAAATATTAGAGTATCACAGAGATTCCAGGTTGTATAGATCTCAGTACAATCAAAATTACCTCAGCACAAATTTTACCAACAATTGAGATAGTCTCAACAGGGTACAAACCCCGAAGAGTCTCCGCACCTAAAAGAATTGCATCACTTCCTGCAGCCATTTAAGGAAAATATTAAGAATATTCCAGTCCAAAAATGCCTCAAACATAAGGATTGTCATTAAAGCATAACTTGGCTATGCCAGTATGGGCTAGTAGCTTCAAGGCAATATTCAATACTGCATGCGCTAGCCGAGTAAAGAAAATGATTGATACAAGACTAGTTGAATCTTCTGAGTACCCCAACATTTGTTTTAAAGTGACTTTCTGAAATAAGAAATTACCGTCTAATACTGCATTGGCTACGTCAGTTGCCTCAGCACGAGTGGGTCTTAGGTTGTCTGTCATACTGTCCACTACACGAGTAACCACTGCAGGCTTTCCAGCCATGTTGCACTTGTAAACAGCAGCCTTTTGAAATAAAAACACCTACAAAAGCCAAGGAGGAAGATTAGCTGGAGTTGCTGGGTCCAAACAATACCGGAGTGAAACACCTACAAAAGCCAAGCAGTACCCAGGGGAAATCAACAATACTGGAGTTGCTGGGTCCAAACAGTTAGAAACAAAATAAAAAATAATAATAATAATAATAATAGAGAGCATTGAGCACATTACAGTAGAACTGTTCCAAGTTCCCAAGTCCTCACAACAATGACGCATACACTAAAATCTTGTTTTGTTTACTTTTCAAAGTTGTGTTCGGCTAACTAAAACTATCTTTATATACAGAATTTGTATAAAAAAATATCACTACATGGACAACGTCTAGGTGGGTCAAATTTCTTTCCTTGTTCATCACAGACAATTAAGAGGCAGACTTCTGGTGAACGAACCGTCAATGAATATGTGAACATGTTTATGTTATGTTATTTTAGATAGCAACAATAATAAGTAGAGATGAGAGCTGAGAATGAATGTTATAAGGTCATAACGAATATTGTTACAAACAAAGATGGCTTATAATTATTTATTTGGCATGCAGAAATAACATATTATATTCTTATTTAGTAAAATGAATTAAAGATATATAGTGGCATGTCAATTTCACTTTTTTTAAATAATTTTTTCTATTTTTAATTTGTAAATTTTACCAAAATGGGAACTTTGAAATAAAATAATGAAATGCAGAACCAGCAGCAACATTTCATTTGAAATGAAGTTGTATTGGGGTCCAAAACGAAATTGACAACTATGAGTTAATCGTTCAGCTCTTTGTTAGGCAATCAGCTTGGTATACTTATTAAAAGGAAAAAAATGTTCATAATATAATCCTTGAATTTCAGATAATTAAAAAACAGTCCCTTGAGTAACAGAAAATTACAAATTGGTCCCTGAATGAGCCTCAACACGTACTACCAGGATCTCATCGCATTTGTGGAAGAACAAAAGGTTCTTTTTGGTAGACGGTAGACCTATAAAAAAAGTATACCTTTCGGTAGAAGAACCTCTTCTGAAAATATTCAGAATATCCACATAATATTCTGATCATAATATTCTGATCAAGGGACTACCAACCTCCGAAGTAATATTAACCGGAAACTAGACTCTGCCAAATAAACGCTCCACCCAACTATACTAATTTTTTTAACAATATACATAAAATGCAACCCTCCAATTCTATTAGCCTGCCATTCACTGCACAAAACATCAGGACAAACCTTAAGAAAATATAATCCCTTAAGGCATGAAAACTTAATATCTACAATATTTATTTGGGAATCTGACCTTCTCAGGTGGAAGATCTATCCCCAGATTTCCACGAGAAAGGATAATGCCATCTGCTTCTTGTAGGATCTCATCAAAATGGGTTAATCCCTGGCAAGAAAGAATTGGGAGGAAAAAGAATTGAGTTTAAAACTTACAAAAATTACACCTGACAATCAATCTTATAATTAAACAGCTAGGCCAAAGTGAAAGGGGCTAGATTCTGAAGAAAGAAAATAATACATAGCTCACCTCTACATTTTCGATCTTTGCAAAAATCTGAGTCTGACTGAGGTCACCCAACTTAGAAAGAAACTCACGAGCCTGTATATAGAAACAGTACACCCAAGATAAAATAGAATATGTATAAGTATAAGCAAAAAAAAAAAAACTAATGAAAATGGATACAAAATTACACTACCTCTTGCACAACATATTTTAAGGAAAAAAAGGTTTGACAAGAATAACCATCATGGGTTGCACTTACATGGCGAACATCTTCTGCATGACGGGTATATGACAAGGAGAGGAAGTCGATATTGTTTCGAACACCCCATGTACTAATAACCTGAAATGAGAATAGGAATGTCATAGGCAATGTGAAGAACCAAGGAGTTTTTGACAATAAGCACAAAAGGAATGATTCTGGCAGCAAAATAAATCCAATTTCCATGAACTGAATTTCAGTTCTTCCTTAAAAAAAAAAAAAAAAGCAGCTCAGTTACTAGATGGACGGAGGACATTTGCTATATTTCCAAGAATCCCTATATGAAAATGATTTTTAAAAATCATCCAAGTCAGAGTCGAGTACACCCCCTACTCTGCCTCCTCCCTCTCAAGTCACCCCCCAATCTCTTCTCGAGGAGCTGGAACTATGGGAAGCCGGATATCTTGCTCTTCAAACGATTCATCTTGATAATGACCATAATAAATTGTGAGATCTTTAACATTGAATGTAGAACTGATATTCATGTCTGGCGGAAGATCGAGCACATAGGCATTTGAGCTGATTTTCTTCATAATCTTGAACGGACCTGCACTTATGGGATAGAGCTTCTTGTAAGTGCCTATGGGAAACCGTTCTAGCTTAATTCGCACATTGACCATGTCTCCTTCATTAAATTCAACATGGCGCCTTCGAGTGTCCGCGTGCTATTTGTAAGTCTCATTACTTTTGGCAATCTGTTGACGGACCTCATCATGAACGTCCTTCATGTGCCGGGCAAATTATCCAGCTTCTTAGCTAGGCCCGGCGTCAGCTGGTAAAAGACTCAAATCAATCAGAAGATGCGGCTGAATTCTTGTGACAACTTCTTCATGGGATCTTCTTTTACCCATGGCGGAGTTTGCCTATAATAACTCCGTAAACAGATCCACTGGAA
>QPKB01000004.1:13597658-13626476 GCA_003546025.1 Camphora micrantha | reverse complement strand
GATCACCATTTGAAGTTGTCACAAGAATTCAGTCGCGTCTTCCGATTGATTTGAGTCCTTTACCAGCTGACGCCAGGCCTAGCCAAGAAGCTGGACAATTTGCCCGGCATATGAAGGACGTTCATGATGAGGTCCGTCAGCAGATTGCCAAAAGTAATGAGACTTACAAAGCCTGCGGACACTCGAAGGCGCCATGTTGAATTTAATGAAGGAGACATGGTCAATGTGCGAATTAAGCTAGAACGGTTTCCCACAGGCACTTACAAGAAGCTCTATCCAAGAAGTGCAGGTCCGTTCAAGATTATGAAGAAAATCAGCTCAAATGCCTATGTGCTCGATCTTCCGCCAGACATGAATATCAGTTCTACATTCAATGTTGAAGATCTCACAATTTATCATGGTCATTATCAAGATGAATCGTTTGAAGAGCAAGATATCCAGCTTCCCATAGTTCCAACTCCTCGAGAAGAGATTGCAGATGTCTATGATGACCAGCTAGTGTCAACAAAGACTGGAGGATATCACAAGTTTTTGGTCAAGTGGAAAGGCAAACCATTTTCTGAAGCTACATGGATCACCGCCACAGATTTTCAGCGACTCAATCCGGATTTGTACTAGAGGTACCAAGTTGATAACTCGCCGAAGTCGTGTTTCTCCAAGCCGGGGAGAATTGATGCAGGCCAGATCAATGGCCCCGTTTGAAAGTTTATTCCAGAAGGCCCAAAGCCCACAGGCCCAGCCATGACAAAATCTTGATTTGCACGGCAGTTTCTAGATTTAACTCTTCTAGATGATCTTTCAAATTTAGTATATTTATTAGATTTCTAATAATTGATATGATTTAGAAGAATTAGGGAGCTTCTAAAATTATATAGCTTGATTACTAAAATTATGTTGATACTTTATTATATAAAGGATGTAATCCCTTCTCTTGGGATATACAAAAATTAATGAAAATTGAGTTCTCTCAAACGTGTGTTTCTCTCTTGTCTGTGGTGTGAGACCAAGACATCCTACCCTAAGCCTTCTGGCTTGGAGAATAGCCCGTTGGCTATCCTCCTTCTCCCCTGCGCTGCTTCACCCCATGACCAATTCCTTTAGAACAGAGTAAGGAGTCCTAGGCAATAAGCACAAAAGGAATGATTACAGCAGTAAACTAAATCCAACTTCCATGAACTGAATTTCACTTTTTTTTTAAAGAAAAGCAGCGCAGTTACTAGATGGGCAGAGGACATTTGTTATCAATAAATTTCCAAGAATCCCCATATGAGCATGAATTTAAAAATCAGCAAAGTCAGAGTCAACTCTGACTTGGCAACTACTCCAAACCCCAACACCTCCTAGAAAAGGGAAAAATCAATACACACAATATATGTATATATATGTGTGTGTGTGTGTGTAACTAATGCAGGCCCTAGCGTTAGGACTTGTATGGAAAAGTGCTTAAGCACGATACGAGGTCTCCGCAGAGACTATCAACGAGGAGCACCTCTCAAAGGATAAAATCTATCACGAAATTATTCCAATAATAAAAAAGGTCTTGGATACCAATCCCTACAATGCCATATAAATAGGAAAAGAAACCTTAGGGGCTAAGAATCTCACTTAAACTAGGAAACTAACAAATTAGCAACTATCCTAATTACAACTCTTAAAATTAGAAACTTATACCAATTAATTAAATAAGAAAATTTCTGAACTTTCTTGGGTCCCACACGTGGACCCCAAGTCTTCTTGCAAGAGCTCGTTAGATTGCATCAGCATTCTGGTTCGAAGTAATAGAATTTTTAAACCAACATTGTGAAGGGAAAAAAAGCAAATAACAGGAATATAAACAAATCTGGGGGTGAGGTAGATACAAAAGAGAAAAATACTCAGATATACAGCTACTTACTTTTTTGTCAGAATCGGTCAGCTACTTACTTTTTTGTCAGAATCGGTCAGGGTAGGCAGATCAATACGAATTTGAGAGATATGCAAAGTAAATAAAGCCCCGGACAAAGTAGCAGAATTCTTTATCACACAAACCACATCATCTCCTTTCAGCTCAGCCACCTGAATAGTCAACTTCAATACTTAGGGTAAAAGAAGACAGAGAAAGAAAAACAAGAAAGGATGTATCATCATGAAATATGATAATGTTCCATCAGATTAAGCATAACAGTTACAGCCTGAGCTTGAACTTGATCACTTGGCTCAACATATAAATGAACATAACTCTTAGCAGGTCATTAGGTTCAATCACCCTAATTCAGCCTAGGTAACTCAAGGAAACTGACGTAAAGTAAATTATGGATTGGTACAACCAGTTTTATCCTGAACTTCAAACTTGGCAACTTGGCTCCCTATACAAGACTCTTTTCTATCATGAAGTCAATTCAGCCAAGTGGCTTCAGGAGAACAGAATAAAAGAGATTTTTTTCCATAAAATCCCTACCTTTTGATCTGATTTTAAAAGGTAAATTATAGGCTGCTTTGCTATGTCAGCCAAATCTGAAATAGCAGGAGCAATAGGCAAGTCTTTTAAAGTGTGGTCCTACCTCCAGCCAGACAGAAGTAGTTTCACTTCCAGTAAAGAGGTATTGACCAATGAAAATAGTATCTCCTTGCTTCACTGACTGCAAAAACACAATAAATCATATTAGGAACATTACCTCATCCCAATTTTAGTATAAGTAGTATTAAAATATGCTGAAAATCTTATTTTTATTTTTTCTAATGGAATCTTAGTGCCAACAAAGAGCACTACAAAATTAAGCAAATGAGCAAATAACCACATGCCCCAAAAATTTCACTTTATTTGGAGCAGTACCCATTGATTAGACACATGAAAAAAGCATGTTTAAATCATGTTTGTCCAATCCAACAGCAAATATTACTCTGATTAAAGTAGAACTTCAGCCAGCTGTAGAGAACACAATGGCACATCTCACTGATGGTTGCTATCACCAAACAATGGGCCCCACTGGATGGAAAAACAAGATTAAAGCAATGTTATCTGCTCGACTTAACTTTTTTTAAGCTGGCAGCGAATATCACACAATGAAAGTGGGATATGGACCTACTCCAGGCAAAACATGGAAGGTGCATTATCTGAACGGCCCTGAAATTAGATAAGTGGGGGCCCCACTTTGCAGATTTGAAATTTAGATGTCAATCATATGGAAGGTTCTCACAAGTTCATAGGCACACACACGCGCACCATGTAGGAGGCAGAGTGCACACACATGTGGTGACTTAAGGTCTCTCACTTAAGTCTCACACTAATTCACCCTTTTGGGGGCCACATTCAAAAGATCAGAGCCGTTCAGAGATGCATTCGGCTATGTTTACCTACGTGGGTACATGATTCACAGCAATAATAGCTGTTAAATTTGACATATAAAAAAAGTGATCAAATCCCTAGTTGTTCAATTTTTTATTAAACCAGTTTTCTCGCACAATCTGGCAAAGCTAACATGGATCAGAACTATCCACTCAAACTACTCTCCATGAATTATTAGATGCCCAAATCCATGTCCATTGAAGTAAGATTGACAGTCAGATAAAGATTGGGCACATCTAAAAACACGATAAAATCATGCTTGTCCAGTCCAATGGGGTGAACATTCAATTTGGTGAAATTTTAAGCCATTACGTGGGACAAAATTGCACATCCGATGATAGGTGGTTCATGAAAATTCTAGTAAAGATATAAAATATAATAAATATATAAGAAAATTCTCAAGATGAGATTTATTCCTTAGTTCAAAATAAGAAACTTACAATGGGGCCCAGCTATGATGAATCCAACCCCAACTTTCAATATTATTTCATAACTAACGAACTGAGTTCCTAAGATCAGAGGAAAATGTGGGTTGAAGTAGTAATGTCTGAACAGAGATAGGCTTGGCTCAGCTGTACCCTTGTCAGGGATGGAGGACATGGTCATGTTGGTCTTGAATCATATTATTTGGCTGGACTTATCTGAGGCTGTTCCTATAGCATGGCTTCGCTTAGCTGCACCTGGTCGGCTTAGGAACTGGGTTGAGTGGACTCTTTTGGACTATATTCTGTGCTAAGAGATCTGTTTGAGTTTACTTGGAACTGAGACACGTTCTGGACCAGGAATAGATTGTCTTGGTTTTCTCTTCGGAGTCTGATCTGCGTCATTATATTTTCCAATAATTTTGAAAAATAACATCATAAATGAAAATAAGAATCATGAAGATTTCAATATTATTAAGATGCTTAAAGAATATGCAACAACTTTGTTTCTTCAAGCATGTGAAAATGTAAGTAAATTGCTAAGCCTTTTATTTATTTATTTTTTTGAATAATAACTTGGATTAATCAAAGACTTAACAGTACATAAGAGGTATACTGAGAAGCTAAGGAGAATTAAAAATAAATAAATAAAGACCAAAAAAGACAGGTCTAAGCACCAAGCCTAACAAAAAGGCCCTATACAAAAGGTAGAAAGAAGGCACCAAAAAATCAAGACATCACCTCCCACCATTTGAGAAGGATAAGGTCTAAAGGCAGATCCCAAAAATCCCGAAGGATGGCCACCCAAGAAGCAACCATGAATCTAGCCCTAGAAATAACAACAGATGATGGGCAAGAGATTCCTTGGAAACATCTAGAGTTCCTCTCCTTCCAGATAGCCCAAATGGTTGCCAAAAAAGAAGCACGCCAAAGTAGCCTCCTCTTGATAGAACCAAACAAAAACTTCCTAGCTTGAAACAGATCTAAAATCGATGAAGGGAGAACCCAGGACAGATCGAAGGACTGAAGAAGCGAATTCCAAATATCGAAAGCCATAGGACAAAGGAGGAGAAGGCAGTCGACCATTTCTTCAGCAGACAAGTAAAGTGGGCAGGCATTAACCACTTACGACAGCGAAGGTTATCGAGGGTGAGGATACAACCTCGAAGTACCAACCAACCAAAAGCCAACACTCTGGGAGGGGCCTTTGATTTCCAAATAGAGCCAAAATGACTTTGAGGGGAAGAAACAACTGATATGGACGAAAAGAAAGAAGAAACAGTGAAGACCCCTTCTTTGGAAGGAGCCCAAACCCTGCAATCAACCCACTCTGCTGGAACTAAGACCTGATTAAGACCCCTATAAGGCGAATAAGCTCTCTCTCCTCATCCTCTCGAAGATGCCTTCAAAAGATTGGGGTCCAAACCGTATACTCATTAATCCTGTCCATGTAGTCCTTGACTGTAGCTAATTTATTTGAGGCACATCTGAAGAGGGTAGTGAACTCCTCCGCAAGAGGTTTTTCTCCCACCCAGACATCATGCCAGAAGAAGACATCTTCCCCTAAACCAATCTTGAATCTCCTTGAGCGTTTTGTACTGGCGGCCCAAGTTTGCATCTTTTGGTGGCCAGGAAGAATGTTCCTAATCACAAAAGAAAATTCTTTTCTCTACATCCACTTCATCTGAATTTGTAAGGTAGACATAAAGAGAAACAACGATGACATGTATAAATGCATCGTCATGAATCATGTTTTCTACATTCCCACTGATAGTGGTTCAAAGTAGTATAAACTATCTATTATTTGGCATGCTTCATTTTGCATTGCAAAACATTATATAATAGTTTTGTCTTGTTTAGGAATTGAAGGAAGAGCATCAATCCCATATATATGTGTATATATGTGATAAGCAAAATAGTTCAGACTGTAAAATGTCCAGTTTTTTTTTACAATAAAATAAGGGACTAACAGATATGTTTATGTTAATAATGTAAAAAATGATGCACGTAGATGAGGAAATAGAAATTGCAAATGCTAAAACATATAAATCTAGAGGTGAAAGTGCAAGGTTTTCTCCAAATTATAAATAAAAGTTTTAGCACATCAAGGACATCAGTATAAAGTAACAGCAGTGAAATAGAAAGAAAAAAAATGGATCAACATGCCTTAGATAGTCCACCAAAATTTATCGGCAACAGCTCTGAAGAGGCTTCTTTAGCTTGGTCTGGTGTCAGAACAACAGATGCACCCGACTCAAGTAAAATAGAATGCTCACTTTTATTTACAACCTGCAACTCTGGGCCAACGGTATCCAACATTACCTGGAAATGAAAAGATACGCATTATTCTTCTCATGCACAATGAACAATTTATTAAGAAAAAGAACAGCATAAAATTGTTAGAAAATATTTGAACTGGCTAAAAGTGGTTAAAGAACTGCCAAGTTATTAAACCAAAAATCTCTTGACATAATTTATAAACCAGCCCAGCAACCCATCCCATTGTGCATCAATACAAGTATTATCTTTGAACAATATATCAAATAACCCGACAGCAAATGTGCTTTCAAACGAGACAGTACAAAGAATTTAAACATATTGACAGATAAAAACAGGTGCGAATGTGTAAAGAACCCATAGCATAGTTGGAAGGTAATCATTATCACAACCATCAGGTTGTGGGCTCGATTCAAGTTAACAATTAAAAAACTGATGGTTAGAAAGAAAACTGACAAAACATAGAACGATTTTGGGTGTATGACATAAAATTAAGAGATTTGACTTACAGCACATAGCTTCTTCGTGCTCTTTACAGCCATTTTAAGGTTTTCCAGCGTTTCTTGGTGGAAATCATTGTCTCCCCATGAAAAATCAAACCGTGCCACTGCGCAAAAAGAACTCAAAAATTGTAAAATACCCATCTTCTGAAATCACTAGACCCAAAAAAAAAATACCATGAAGCCACACCATATTTAAAACAGAAGGAGAGAGAGAGAGAGAGAGAGAGAGAGAGAGAGAGAGAGAGAGAGGCAAAACCTATTGATCACACACAAGCGTGTGCACACATGCACGAACAAAAGGGCAAACCAAAGTAAAAGCCTAGAACTTGTTATAATGTAATGCAACTAAAATTCCAAATAATCGTAACATCCAGCAACCATTGCAACAAAAGAAATCTACTGAGGACAAAAATTCATACCAGACATTCCAGCATTAAGGCAGCTGGAAATCACATCAACAGATCGTGATTTTGGCCCAAGTGTCCCCACAATCTTGGTCATCGCGGGAAAGAAATTCTGCATTAGCATCAAAACCCAAAACTAGATTAATTTCCATGCAGGAAAACTGTAAAACAGCACCTTATTGAAGGCGAATATCATACAATCAAATATCCAAACAAAATCCCATATTCCCATATTCTATATCTGAACTACAAAAAACAGCAAAAAAAAAAAAAAAAAAGCAATGATTTTTCATTTTATCCACTCAAAACTTAGTTGTACTTGGTGATATCCTGAGTTGCAATCAGTTGGGGTTGTTTAAGCATAATGGATGGTTGTTCACAGGAAAATCTCATATAGTGAGCTATGGTTTCTATAAATCTCTCTCCAATAGAAGCAATAAGAGCTGAGAATAATTCTCGGCACAGAAGGCAGTAAAACAACATCCAACCTGATATGGTCTCCGATTTCATCTCTGCCGCATATGCATAGATAATCAAATAGAAATGCATCCAGTACCAAAATTAAAATCCAAAATTAAAAAAACGGAAGAGGATTCCAAAATCTGCCATCTAAAAGAAACAAGAAGAAGAAGAAAGAAACCTTAACAGATACATACAATTCTTTAATTTTATAGGCGTGAATTATCATTTATCAACGATTGATAAAACCAAAAAGCACATCTTTTCCTTTCCCTCGCCCAAAAATTTCACAGATTCCCACCAAATCACGACGAACTGCAAAGGAACTAACGGGCTATCGCTGAGAAAGGGAATTTTCACAGTATCATAGAAATCGGAAAGCAGCTGTGTAGGATTACACCCTTCCTGTTTCATAATTCTATGCAAAAAGCCAGAAAGTGTCATTTCCGATCACCAAGATGCCAAACACGATCTAATCAACTGCAACAATTTGGTTAAAAAGAGAGGATTAAAAAAAAAGGAGTGAAGGCAGACGGATCAGATCGGGAGAATGAGTGATGAAAGAAGAAACAAGAAGCTAAAAAGGAACAAATAGTAGTCAAATGAGAAGATCAAAAGACTTGAATTCATATTTAAACGAATGAAAATATGAGATAGGGAAGAAGAAGAAGAGGAAATACTACTTACAGATCTGGATGGCTCGAGAATAGAGGCCATCCGAATCGGTTCTTCGAGAAGGAGGTGAGCCGAATGCATCTTCGTCTACTTCTTCTTCTTCTTCTTCAAAGATCTCTGGACGATGGAAAGATGCGAAGATGTCGGAATATATAGAGAGAGCGAGGGAAGTAGTAGCTGGATTGGAAAGAGGAGTTGGAGAAGCGAGTTAGAGGAGAACGTGACACGACACGAGGGGAGGGGGAGAGAGAGAGAGAGAGAGAGAGAGAGAGAGAGATTTCACTTTCTTGATCAGCACAGAAACCAGGTGCGACTGGGCCGTACCATATATCACGATTGGGACTTTGAACAGGATGGAAATCGGTTTCATGAAGAACAGCAATTCATGTCTGATATAAATAATTTCAACGGCTTGGTGGCAACCAAACTCATGGTTGCATGGTGTGGCATCTGTCTCGCATACATGTCCCAAGGATTGATATATTTGTCTTCAAGTGAGTATCACTCTTATTAGACCAAACAAAAAAAAAAAAAAAAAAAAAATTGGTGTTTTACTCTTACCCCAAGTATATGAGACCCAACCATTGAAATTCAAATAGTTGGAAATAAGCATCCCCTAAGTATATGGGATACTCTCATTTTTTACGTCTGTAAATTTATTTTATTGTTGGATTGAATTTTTAATTAATGAAATAGGCGATGATAAATATGCATATGATTTATTGATCACTTCTTTTCATAAAACACCCAATCCAAAAGTGGAACTAGCTCAAACTTATGTAATTTTTGAAGATACATCATTTATTTGGATAAATTTATTTTAAATAGTTTAAATTTAAAGAGGTGCACCCCACCTTTTAAGTTACATTCTTTTACTTTTCTAAATTAAAGTCTCCAAAGATCTGAATTCTAAATTTTCCTCCACTCGCGTGGAAAGCTTCCCATGTAACAAAGTTTGTTGTAATATTTTTTAAATGATTAGTTCAATATCAAATTGGCCTTAAGCAATGAAAAGAAAGAAAGCATGACAGGAACATAATAATTAAATTTGAAGATACATCATTTACTTTATTAAATTTATTTTAAATGATTTAGATTTAAAGATGTGCAACCCACCTTTTAAGTTACACTATTTTATTTTTCTAGGTTAAAATCTCTAAATATCTGAATTCTAAATTTTTCTCCACTCGTATGGAAAGCTTCCCATGTAACAAAGTCTTAATTTTTTCTAAATGATAAGTTCAATATCAAATTGGCCTTAAGCAATGGAAAGAAAGAAAGCAAGTATGACAGGAACATAACAATTAAATATAGGCCTAAAGAGTACACTACATTGCTAGGCTAAACTTGTAATCCCTTCAGTGGTGGAAATAAATCTCTTTAGTACACACTATTCCATTAATTATTTTGGAGTGGCCCTACCAAAGTTCCACTCTAATTAGTCTATGCACAAAAAATATTCGATTAATTATTTGGAAAGAATATGCTAGAGTGCAATACTCTCCACATGATACGATCAAAACCGAGTGTACGGCCACAGTGAAAAAGAAAAGGCTCTAGATTTTCTTTGATTGGATTGGATTGGATTGATCCGGGCTGTTAGAAACAGAGGGCGTTTTCCCAATCCCAGGTAGAAAGAGAAGTTTGGTTTCCGGGTTTTATCGGACTTTTCCACTTTTCTCTCTTTTATTCATCGGACCGTTGAAGCTGTTGGATCTAAACAAGCTTTCAGCACAGCACCGCCCCTTTGTTTCCGCTCCTGTAAACAAATTCAGGGGACTCTCCCTCAAAACAGGGGGAGAAGGTTCTCCTATTGCGGTCCAAATCTATGTGCCCCACTTCGGCCCACCTTTAATCACCTTTAATCAAATCAATACCACTTCGGAGAAAAAACGAACAATCCAATTGGGCTCTTTTTTTATTTCTTTCTTCTCTCTGGTACAAACCTCCGGCGCCCCCCAAGAACTCACGCTAGTCTAGTCCCTATTCCAACAGACCCAAGATAAATCTTTAGCAGACTAGAAGATGCCTCAAACCCACCACTGGGCTGCGAGTGGATTGGCAATTGGGCATTAATAATATATATATATATATATATGTATCATCATATAACGTCAACGAAAATACACACATCAACCACAAAGTAAATATAAAAAAGGCCCATCATTGTCGAACGGTACAGATTCCTCAACGCTTTTTTTTAAGCTATATGATTCCTCAAGCTTCTCACCTGTAACAACTAACAAGAACAGGACGCCTCCATGAAGCATGCAGCACGCCCCAGCTGTAACATCACTTAAAAGAGAAAAAGAAAAATGAAACCGTGAACACGGCACTGAAAAGCTAAGAGCAGATCTGTCATTGGCAAGGTCTCCATCCAATTTAGAGTTTAGACCCTCGGTGGAGACAAAGAACAGAATATGGACAGGGGTAGCTCCTTATCCGCATCAGAGAGAAGTTCCAAGAGAACCTTCATCTGGCTAAAGAGATGTAGGTGCAACTCCTTGCTGGCTAAGGTGTCATTGTGTCCTAGTTTTGATACGAAACCAAATGGAGGTGGAGGTCAGCGGTGGCGTTCCTGGTGGACGCATGTGGGCAACATTTGGGCTGCACCAAGTGAGACAGGCTGATCAAAGTTCGACCCATCCCATGTAGTAATTTAATTTGGGCTTTAGGCTCGTATACACTAATCAGGCTACTTGGTCCACGTTTCAGTGACCAAAACATTGAAATTATCGGTCTCATGTTAGATGAAGGATGCTTACAAAATAGCAGAAATTTCAAGTCGAAACACATCTCTGTCATCTTCTCTTCTTTTTACCGTGGAAATTAAGAGTTGTATGATCCAATTCAAGAGATCTTATGAACACCCATTTCCATTGGACCTCATCATATTCAATGATACATATAGATCACCAATTATTATCACAAATGCACAGATTGCGCTAGGAAAATGCAAGTTCCAGATTCCAGAGGCAACCTGATATAAGCAAGCATTCCTCGTGAAGATACTTGGGCATGCAGATTTCCACTGAAATGTGCATATAAAATTACATAAAAACAAGCTACATTTTCAATTAAAGAGTAAATCACCCATTTCACTTCATTTCTCTTGACTTCTTGTATAAAAAAATCATCCAATAACTTTCTTTCTGCATTTCCTGAAAATAACCTACTATGTATGTCATGGAAATTCATATAGCCCAATGCGGCTGCAGCATTCATCTTATGTGATGTGAGAGAGGAATTCGGTATAAATTGGCGCCACCGAAAAGGAAATGTGACTTACATTGACATGCATTCCTTCCAAACAAGGAGATCCCAGTCCGCGATGAAAAATCCATCAGCAGCAAACCCTCAGCCTGCAAATTTTGACAGTAACTTCTCTTTCCACATTGGTTCACTAGCATAAGGATCTTGTGTTCGACGCCCACCCTAGATTTTACCTAATACACCTACATTGTAGGGTCATGTGTGCGGTTGGGGGAATAGTCTCATCAGATAAAATACTACCCTCGACCAAAAAAGGGGAAAAAAATATCGCTTTAGATGGGACAGTAGAGAGCTAAATCAGAATTTATCTATTTGTTTATCCATTTTTCAGTACAGCAAAAGGCCATAACAGCATCAATTTTCCAATAAACCTTGGTAAATCAAAAAATGATGCAACTACTTAACTAAGGTTATACGAACATACATCAAATGGTCCTATTATCCAAGATGATCAAGACAGTACAAATATAATCAAGAAACCTTTAGGTAGTGAATGATAGTTATCACTTCAAAAAGAGATTTTATGTGCACAAGAAGAACAACAAAAAGGATTGAAGCTTGTACGCATCCAAGTCATCCATGTTAGAGTGGCATGTGTGGACATACATTTGAATGTATCATAGCTGATTTGGATAGGATCCTAGCTGCTTTGTGTAATACCCAATTAAATGGAAATTATTGTAATGCATTGTAGTCAACCCAGTCAATGGGTTGACTTATTGCAATTAGATAACATGAATGGTATAAAGACAGGAGCCCATTGTAAGAGAGGCACTCAGATTTTCTGGCGATCAATCCTCCTTATCTTTCTCGTGTTGATAATCCAGAGACTTCTTTCCTTTATTCACCATTCTTGCAGACCCCCACTTCCACTATGACACTTTCCCAGTTTCCCCGAGGCACTCTTCCCTTTATTCAACCCACCCTTTTATTCCAGGCCCATTCCATGAGATCTCATATCCTTCTTTTGTTGATCAAACAAGCACCTTCCCTATCTCATCCTTCACTTGAACCCCTTAATTCTCAAACACAAAATCCCCTTGAGGCTTCTTTTGCATTGTCTCGCTAATTCAATTAATCATCTTCCTCTCTTACCAGTTCATGTCTGTGCGGTTAGAGTTTTTTGACAAACCTTCTTGAGCTTTCTCATTATCACTTGCTTCTTTTCGGCTTTAGCTTCACAACATACTTGGCTGGGCAGGCAACAATCTTTCTGAACTGTATCCGCATGGCAGCAGCCTTCACTTTGGTTGCGGACTTAATTGGTTGATGATGCTTCTTCAAAACCAGGTGGGCAAACCCACACCATCAAAAATCTATTTATTGAGGGAATCAAGTAAATTTCGCTTTCTTAGATAACAGTGTGTCATCACTTCTATCCGTAGCCTCAGTAGGAACAATTTCAAAATCTTCCAGCTGAGAAACAGGGCGTAAGGCCGACTCAAATCTTGTGAATGTAAGTATTTCCCTCGTGTTTCTCGGGAACTAGGATCGCACCATCTCCTCTACTTCATCTATGGTGTAATTATTTGCATTCAGCCCGTCTTTAGTTGCTCAAGCAAATATATGCTTCGCAAAAAGTGAGTATTATCAGCAAAATGAAGATGGAACATTTCAATCTCCTCTTCCCAACTTGTACCCCTTTAGCAGACCCTCTTCACTGCTTTTTGAAGCTATATGCAAGGACCCTCGACCACAATAGAGACAACTGAAACAATATGCAAGGACCCTCAAGCCACAATAGAGACAACGAAATGATCAGAAGGAATCACCTTAATGAAGTCCCCTTCATCATCTGAAAAAACCTCCCAGTGATCATTTATATGGTAAACAATTATTAATATATACATATGGATCAACAGCACAGTACGTGGTCAAATAGGGAAAAAGCAGCTAGTACTCTCCAATGTGGAAAGCAGTCTATATTTTCACTAATATGTTCATAATTACAAAATTAACAGTTTAGTGGAGTTAAAGAGAATAGACTGAAAAGGGAAAACACTAATAAAAAGGATTGCATCCTCACTACTAACAATAGAATAAGTATTCCTCAACTCTCCAACACTTTCCCTCAAGTGCTAATTGCTCACAAATCAAATGCAGTATGTCCTATGGCAATTTTTTCACAAATCAGACAGTACTCTTACCAAAAAAGGCAGACATAAGTTTAGTTTTTTTCATGAAAAACTGAACTGGAGGCAGTATGGATAACTGTCTGATTGTCACATAGAAATATGAGTTTTCACAGGAACCTAAGTTCTTTCATGATGGATGCCTTTCAACCATTATCACTTTAGTAGTATCACCGTAGCATGTTAACATGCCTCCTCACTAGATCTTGCCATAACTCTTTAAGTCTTCAAAGTCACCAGATTGACACCAACAGAAGTGTGATAATCGAAAGTGAAGACTTGATAATTAATGACCCAACCCAATCAGCATCGAAGTAGCCCGTCATATCGAGGTCACCCTGGCAACAATACAAGATATCTTTGCCTAGATAAGACTTAAATCATAAGATATATCTAACAGCTTCAAGATGAGCTATCTGTGGAGCATGAATGTACTGAGTGACAAAACAAGCCAACCATTTATTTGTATTATTATTATTTATTTATTTTTGGATTGGTGACCATAATGATTAACTTAAAGAGAGGAAAAAAACTCTGAGATACTACAAACCACACAACAAAAGAACAGAACTATACAACCCAACCATTTTTTTTATTGGTAACATAACAATTAAATTAAAGAGAGGAAAAAACCTCTGAGACACAACAAACACAAAGCAAAAGAACAGAATGCGGTATAAAAGAATTGTATTATATCACAGAAAAAATGCAAATTACATAGAAGAAACGATCTAGAAGAAACAATCCAATTGGAGGACCTATCAACCCCCTGTTTTGCCAAAGCGTCTGCAAAACTATTAGGCAACCTCCCAATGTGCTCTCTAAACCCACTCTATCAAAAGCAAAAGGGCCTTGATCTCACTGAAGTAGAAAAGGAATCTCCAAGGCACCTTGAGGGGGATGCAACACCCACAAAACGGTATTCAAAGAATCACTTTCCACATTCACATAACTATGAGAATGAACCAAGAAAATAATACAGAGCGCTTGAAGAATAGCCAACACCGCCACCTCTTTGTATTCCATCCTCCCCACACTGATGGAAAAAACAGCCAACACCCTCCGTAGATTGCGAAGAACCCCTCCCATCCCTGCCGGACCTGGTTTACCCTGATTACTGATGATAAGGTAAATCAGCTTACCATGAACACCTGATACATCTGTGGATTATCCAAAAGCTCAGCATCATCCATCCTTAAATTCTTATTTACTTAGCAGTGTATCCAATTAGTTTAGCAACAAGATCACCGATAGTCTTCAACCGATCAAGAGCATAATTCTTCTAAAACCATAATTGTCAATTTTGCTTCAAAAGTCATTTCGGTGTTGCCTAGTGGGATGTTTCAGCGATTTGGGCACTTTATTTAGCTGTAAGGAAATTTAATCTTAAAAAATACTTGAAATCACTTCGCGATCTCATTTATTTGGAAGGATGAGTCATTTTCACTCATTTTCCAATCTAGATTTACGTGTATAAGAGGGATAAAGACAAACACCATATATTTTCCATAACAACAAACTGTTTCAGTTAATTCAGTTTGTTTTTGCTGTTTCAGCTTGCTTTGCCCCACTTTAGTCATTCCTGTCTATTTCGGCCAAAATAGGCCAAAATTTTGACTGAGAAAGTTATAAGCATGTTTCATTTCGAACACCTTAATGAAATGAAACATTTTGGCTGTTCCAGACAAAGCAAAACGAAATTGAAAACTAAGGTTGAGAGAGAGAATCCATGTTGTGATTTAAAATCCCTCGATCCCAAGGATGTATTATTTCAGTTCTAAGATAGCAGTAGGATCAAACTAAAACCCTGGAAAATGAAAAACAAGAAAAAAACAAAACTCTCTTCTTTGCTCAAAAATGGTGTTATCTACATAAACACGAGAATAGTAGTAACTCGAGGCCTGCTTTTTGACAAATACTAAGCAATCCCTAATCAAAACCCAATACCAAGGAGAGCTCCATTGAATTTATCAAACCAAACTTTTGATGACTGATTTTTATCCAAACATAACATTCTTGAAGTGCCACACCTTATCTTTCCTTACAAACAAAACCAAAACGTGACAACTACATGCTTCCTCACCAAGGTCATTGTGAATAAGTGCATTCTTCACATCAACTTGGTGAAGTGGCCACCTCAAATCACAGATTAGCTCCAATGGAAACAATTGCACGAACTAAATGGGAACTTGCAACTCTGTGGAGAAGTCTCCGAACCAAATAGTCTTCATTACAAATATAGTAAAAAATTATCATTATTATTATTATTATTATTATTATTCAAGAGAAGCTATTTTATTTTTAATTGCACTACGCCAAGGATGAGGAAGAGCTTTTTTGAACTAATTTGGAATGGATGTAGTAACAATGGACTTGTGAGTAGGTAACAATGATAGGACACAAACTTATGCATGGGATGATCAACACAACTGTCCTTGTCAGTGAAGCAATTGTAAACTGCAAATGAGTGAGTCAACTATCAACAAATAACATGCAAGGAGCTCGATAACTAGAAGAATTGTTACCTGCAGTAGAAGTCGCATTAACAGTATCATCATCATCATCAAACCTTGTCCCAACTAGGTTGGGATCTCTACATGAATTTTGTTTCTCCATTCTGATCTATCCTCAGCCATACCCAAATCCTCAGATGGGAAGCCTTGTTCAAATTTATCCTTACCCTACCCCTTCTCCTTGGAGGACCATCATAATGCATAGAATTTTTTTATAAAACCTGTTAAAATCTTACCAATATGTTCAGAAATCAAGAAAATTCACTACTAATAGCACATTTTGACCCAAACACAACTAAATCATTAAGGACAAGAGTTGAAAGAACTAAAGCACTCTTATCTTAGAATACCTGACACCAGGGAATAGGATTTCTTCAAAGAATTCAACATCCACTGACATATATCACTTTTCTAGTTAATGGATCAAAAATACCTTTTTATGAAGATGCACCCTAGAAAAACACATTTGATAGGACAATTTGAAAATTTATTGCTATGAGTATCAAAGCAATAGAAATAACATACGCAGTTAAGAACTCTCAATCTGGACTTCTTTATTTGTACTCAACAGGGTCCTCTCCACTCCCATGCTAAATTGAGCTTTGCTTACTAGTGTTTTTGGCTTGTCCATGATGATTTCGGGATTAACTTTAAGTGGGTCAATCCAGTCACCCAATTGCACAAAATCTGGACTCGACATTTTAGGCTTGATTTGAAGGAGATCATGCTTACTTTCCAGTTATTGTTGAAAGGATTTGTGAAAAGGAAGGTTTGAGCTTGGTTGTCGTTGAAAGGATTTGTGAAAGGGGTGGTTTGAGCTTGGTTATCATCGAGATGAGTTATGAAGATGCGAGTTTTGAGTTTCACGACTATAAGTGTCATGCCTTATCAAAGTGCTTTGTCTATGCGGGTCCTTCAGACAGCACGGGCGGAGGAAGAAGTGAGATGATAGTTTTGCCATCTCACAGGTTCGTGTATTGCCTACAGTATTTATCGAAGATTGGATCATATACATTGGAAGAAGGGGTGAAATGGAAATTTTCATTATATTATCCTCAATGAAGATTTCTTACCCAAAAAAATCCTCATTGAAGATGGGATCACAAATTCCTCGAGAGTTGTAATGATTAATTGTGATGTGGATATGGGGTGTAGGTTTCTTTAACTTATCATGTGTGTTATGGGTAGGATCCAAAACCAATTTTCTGGCCATCGCCAAGCATTTGATCTATGAAGATTGTCCAACTCCTGGGTTGAGGTGGAGAAAAATGTCTCAAGTAAAAATATATCCTCTAGCAGGTCGATTTTTCTCCATACATAAGGATATATTATTGGGCCTTTTGCGAGTTTCACTAATATGTACTTGATCATCCTGAGTTCTCCCATTGCAAATATTCCCCCATTAAGAATTGCTCCACCAGGGGTACGTCTTGATCTAAATATGGATCCTCTACCAACTTAGGTGTTTTCCATCGTCTTAGATCTGGTAAGTTTAGTAAATTTAGTTCCCTCATGTCTACAATTTTAATTATCATTTGTCATATTTGTTCCATGACATCAATGGCGTGAAGGGATTATAATTGTGTGATTCTGATCTAGAGTTTGATTGGATCATTCAGATGAGGAACAAGGGGCTTGAGTTTGATTGAGGAGGATCAAGCCCATGAGATTGTGCAGTCATGGAAGGTGGGATTGACTGCTAAATTTGTTGAGGTTGTCTGATTTGGATTGGAATGGAGATTGATGTAATTGTTTTATTGGGATGTGTGGTTTGGATCTGCTGGTGGATCTGAATGGAATCAATCAAGACACGGGACACAGATGATTGAGCATGGGTGTGTTGTTGACTATGGTCCAAAAAATGTTCAAAATAGCGGCCGCTACGCATTATCAGCTGTAGCGGTTGAGGCTGATATGCTATTTTGAAAATAACAGCGTTCCGGCCTAAAACCTAGTAGAGCTGAGCAATTTTAATTTAAAACGCCATTTTACCTAATTCTTCTCCTCAATAGCTTTTCCTAAAGTTGTATCTACCCTTACATGGTTCCAAATCACTTAAAAACACAAGATTCACTATTATACAAGATTTGGATTTTTTTTACCACTTAAAAAATTCACACCGCTAAGTATCACCGCAACCGCTACATAGCGTTTTGGTCACTGGCCGCTACACCAACCGCAACTGCTAAATGTTGATTAAGATAGTTTCAATTGGAATAGAAGTGATTAGATGGTTCATGTTTTGAATGTAAATGTGCTAGTTGTTTTGCGTATTGTGATTTTGATCATTTAAAGGAAAGATCAATACAGTCTCAACATTCCAGATTTCAACATAAGAAATGGAATTATATATAAGATATGGAATAACCAGAACACTTAGATCTTTATCATGTTCCAAATACACCTTGTTTTGTTGAATGGTAAAATATGCTTATTGTCATTCTTGGAGATGCTGCCTTTTCTTATGAATGTGCAAATTTGTACAGCTCGTTTACATTAACACAAAATCACATAATGACCCACACATATGCACACACAAAGACGACATCCAAGTGAACATCATGACCAAATCATGCACATTTCAGAGTTCTAGGAAACCATAACAAAATGAGGTTACATGAGAAAACCAAGAGTAGAGCAATTTAGAATCAGAAAACCCATTGGTACCAGAATCAAAGCATATCTTATTAAAGGAAAAGTCAGCATAAGTAATGAATTGAATTTTCAGTGTCATCACTTACTAGCATTTTCTTGTTAAACAA
Source organism: Camphora micrantha (assembly GCA_003546025.1). Classification (NCBI taxonomy): domain Eukaryota; kingdom Viridiplantae; phylum Streptophyta; class Magnoliopsida; order Laurales; family Lauraceae; genus Camphora; species Camphora micrantha. The sequence goes on along the minus strand of QPKB01000004.1, from coordinate 13,607,731 downwards.
TAGTCAGCTCAAACAATCAAGCAAACTTCATAATTATGAATAAGCAAGTACAGCCCATCACAAGTGCCAGGAGGCCCAAGCTTAAACATCAATTTGTACAGGTTTTGATAAGTTCCAGGCATTCTTGTATGATGGATATGATGGAATCAGATCCCATTGTATAGAATTATTGGGGTTTCATACCTAACATATCAAGATAATTATAGCAATTAAAAGAAGAGGATTTTACTGGGAAAAACAGATTGGGTGACCACCGTACCAAAAAGGTAATTTTAAGTGCCCTTGCACCAGATCAGTCATTTTACCCAAAAACACAATTTTTTTAACATTCTCTACAAGGGGGTCTGTCCCTATCGACCTTTTTTCTTTTAATGTTAAGAGTTCCTAGCGACCCTGCGTTCACTCCGTTCATACATTTTAGGGCTTAAAAGCCCGATTTTCTCTCTTATCTGTTTCCTTCTTCTTCCTCAGCGTTGACTGCGACACCACATCAGCTGCAAGGCATATTCACAACGGTTCCCAAATAATAGCATATGCACTTTAATGTTCTCCACCAAACAATGGCATATCACTTTAATGATCTTCAAGAGGTGAGAATATCCTACAGAGGGGAAGCAAGTCGAGCATGGTCGTTTTTTTTTCAAGAACAGGGAATGAGGGATGAGTTTCGTGCATTTATAAGCGTACACCGCAGGGTCGATAGAGACCCTTAACATTACAAATAAAAGTCGATAAAGACCACTATAAACAAAGTAAATGGGAGTACTGTGAAGGTTAGGATGGACCGCAAGGTTTCAATGGACCCTTAACATTGCAAATGAAGGTCGATAGGGGCCCTAGTAGAGAATATTATTACAAAAAAAAAAAATGGTTTTCAGGCAAAATGACTAATTTGGTGCAAAGGCACTTAAAATTACCTTTTTGGAATGGTGGTCACTTAATCTGTTTTTTTCCGGTTAAATCCCCTTAAAAGAAAGAAATCAATACTGTTCAGAAATTCAAACATAAGAAATGGAATTATACATGCAATACATGAAAAGCTTGGATCCAGTAGTAGTTCATCAAATGAATATCAGGAGCATAAAGCAATTTAGCATAAGATGGCCCATTAGTGCCAGAATCAAAGCATGCATGCATTGTAGTTGCAGGTGAGCAATTTTACTTGCCATATGGATATGATAGAGGCATTTTCTTAATTAAAAAAAAAAAGAAGAAAATCAATAAATTAAACCTTAAGAATGAACAATCTTACCTGGCTTATCTTCATAGCATTTGGCTAACGAAACAATAGTCGGGGTAAAAGATCAAGCCAACTTTTTACCCAAGCAGAGTACACATCTCTTAAGATATCATTTAAGTTGCACTCACAATACATCCATATCAAGACATACATCCTATTTGCCAATTTCCTATAAATGAGAGCTTTCATAGAAAAAAGTTACAGATATACTATGAAATGTTTCTATGAGGAATTACTATACACCTATCCGAAGAGCACACAGGGTCTATCATGGGAGTGACAAAATATGCCAAATATAGTCCATATCACCGGACAAAGAAACAGGATCCGCAGTTCAGTTTGGAAAGAAAAGTCTTCAATGTTGTACTTCAGCTGGTTTAAAAGCCTCCTTGCCATTAAAGAATATGAAGGAATCACAAACTCTACAGCACCCCCGGCCAAGCAGATAACTTGTATTCAATAACTCTGCCCCATGAAGTATATTATCTTCCAACAAACGATCCTTGCAATCAAACCATCACAAAATCTCAAGCCAAATCACAGCTCAACCTTAAAATGTATAGATTGCAAGGCTAGTGAAAGAAGGTTATTGGCACCAACCCATACACACCAAACAACAAACATCATCCTTTTACATCCAAATAATCACCGAAATCTATACTTCCGGCGGCCTCTAAAATGGCTTTCTGATTAAGTTCTCCCTGAAATCTACATATGTAATTCAGACCCACAAGAAGCTCCGTAATTACTGCTTCTGTCTTTCCCTGATTTGCAAAGTAAAGTGTCTGAAGCAGAAGCACATTTGTCTTTGAAACCAAGTGCTGCTGCTCGAAAGTCCGCTCAGACTGCCATCTTATCATGTTGTGAGCAAGGGGCGCAAGCCAATCTAAAATCCGACCCAAGGCAGCAGTCCACTCTGCAGCAAGACCCGCATCATAACCATCCGAAGTCAGATTCTTGGAATACGACTTCAACCTTATCCTCAATGCTGCTCTTATACTCGTAGGCAACATATTATAAAGATCATCCCTTGCATCGGGTGCAATCAAATGAGGGCACGTCACAAACTTCTCAATTACAATAATAAGATTTGCAAAATGGAGGGCCAAAGCGGCAGCACCGAGCGTCGAAGGAGGAGGATTCAACATCAGCCTACACTTTGAGCTGAAAAAACATAAATTCGAATTAAGAATGCTTGGATATGAAAGGCATTCTCCATCTGCGGACCCTTTAAGGATCCCCGAAACAGCACCATTCGACCTCGGGTAAACGATTCCAACCGGCTTGAAACTCTCCGGTGACCTGTTCCCACCACCGCCAGTGATGCATCCTCTGAAGGCTCCACTGCCATTACCCAACCGCTTGGTTCTCGACCACAATTGCCCACTGGTTGAATAGATGGGACCTGATTTCACACTGTTTCTGTGGATAGGACCAGATTTCGCACTGTTTGTGTAGTGGAAGTCGGATTTGTTAGCAGCACTCGGCCGCCCAAGAGGTCCAGAGGCGAACCTAGCCAAATTGTTGCTCTCAGATGGATGAACCGACGATTGCAAAAGCGCAGAGATCGACTGACTGCGAGGTAGATGGTTGAGGACCTTCGAATCGCCATCGACCGCTGCTCCAACATTCGCTGCGGGCTGATCGATCCCAAAAACAAGCTTAATTCGCTCGAATATGGTGATCAGCGATCTCGCCAATAAGCGAACCACGTAATCGTAACTCCGGTTCCACAGAGAACTCTCTCTAATCCTCTTCACCGCCTGCCTCTGCCAAAGAACCCTCTGCTGCATCTCCAACAGATTCACCCTGCTCTGATCGCTCTCACTACTGCAGCTGATACTCACCTGCATTCTCCGAAAGCCCTGTTCGAGCTCTGCAAGCTCTTCCATCTCCTGATACAGGCTCGCGCAGGTGGAGATGAACCGCTCCATCTTCTTCACCTTCTTCCCCATCTTCCTCCAGCTGAATTCCCACCGGTACGCATCCGCCGAAGCGTACGCGTTCTTCGCCAGATCTTCGAAGACCGCGTCGAGCCCTCGCAGCACCGAGTCGGAGCACCGCTTCCCGAGCCGGGCGACGGATCGGGCGAGAAACCCTAAATTGTCGAGGATCTCGGCGAGTGCGAGTCTGAGTAGATCGTCGTCGTCGTCGGAGACGAGCTTCCTGACTCCTTCAAGATTCAAGATCTCATCCCGGAGCCGGGTGATCTGATCATCGCCGAGCGATTGCCAGAGTCCAACGACTCTCGACATCAAGCTCGCGACCTCGAAGGCCAGGACGCCGATCGCCGCCTTCTCCTCGCTGGAGCTCTTCTTCGTCCGCCATACGCGGCTAAACCACGACTCCGACACCATTTCCCACGAAGAAGAAAGAGATCAAAACCCTAAAACCTACTTTGCTAAACCCTAATTCTAATTCTTCTCCGTGGAAGATTGAAGAGATCTCAACATAACATCAGAGAATGAGAAAGCAAATTACTTACATTTCCAGCTTGGGAAGTGCAGGAGAGAATTCAATCCTTCATTTATTTTTTTTTCAGAGATCGGAAAGATGTGATTTTGGGAGATTTGCAGGTATGAACTGCGAGAGGGGTCGTGGATAATATAAGGAAAAGTGATTTCCGCGTTTTTCACGGCCGATTCAGCTACGGCTCTAGGGAAAAGTAGGAGGAGAAGAGAGATTTTGAGGTGTGAGAGAGAGAGAGAAAAAGAGAATTATCTTTTGGAAAAGGTGGGTTGGAGGAAGGAGGTTGGAAGGTGCGGTGATGGGGGAGAAAGAGAGAAAGAGAGCGAAAGGGAGACGTGGCGAAATAGAAAGCGGCGAGTCAGTATATAAACGTAGAAACTAGAAAGAGGAAAGAGTGAGAGTGAGTTTGGAAATGTGGAGTGATGCGAGGGGGAAGGGGAGACGGACAGAGATTGGAGGAGTGGAACCGGATAAAACAGTAGGCGACAATGGGAAGTGCATTTGGAAAAATAATGAGATGGTTAATTTGATAGTGGTCCCTATTGTTGTGTGTGTATTTTTTCTTTTTCTTTTACTTTTTTCTAAATAATAACTGTATGAAAAATGAGTAGTGTGAAAAGCAGATTTTTTTTTTTTGGCCGAGTGGTCACGATAAAGGAAGTAAAGGGCTTCCACCAGGGTTCGAAACCTACTGAAAGCTATGAGAGCAGGCACCTAATCTACAAACTCAGCCTTCTCAAAAAGGAAGTTCACGTCTCATTAATTCAATTTCCTTCTAATCAAATCAGTTACGTTCTTCGTATTAACTGAAAATATAAGACCTTCGCTAATGTGACAACTACATAAAGGTGTCCTAGTTATAATGTTTAAGAAGTGTGGGGGTCATTAATGAATTAGAACCCTACTGAATTTCATGGCACCCATTGTGACAACAAAGACATCCGCGTGAACATTCGATGAAGAAAATTCTTCCACTCAAAATATATGCTTCTTTTAAAATGATTTTCTCTGTTAAATTGATTTTTTTTTTCTTCTTTCTAAATAACTGTATGAAAAATGAGTAGTGTGAAAAGGAGACCTTTTTTTTTTTTGGTAGCCAGGTGGTCATGATAGAAGTAAAGGGCTTCCACCGGGGTTTGAAACGAGAGTTATGGGAGCAGGCACCTAATCCACAAAGTCAGCCCTCTCAAGAAGGAAGTTCATGTCTCATTAATTCAATCTCCTTCTAGTCATATACGTTACATTCTTCACATTAACTAAAATATAAAACATTCGCCAATGTGACATCTACATAGAGGTTTCCCAGTCCGAATGTTTTAAGAAGTGTGGGGGCCGTTAATGAATTAGAAACCCTACTGAATTTCATGGCACCCATTGTGACAACAAAGACATCTGCGTGAACATTCGATGGAGAAAATTCTTCCACTCAAAATATATGCCTCTTTTAAAATGACTTTCTCTGTTAAATTGATTGTATGAAAAATGCAATTTATTTCATTAGTATTAATTATGTATTTTGGAAGTCAGCATTCGAGAGATGATTTCTTCTTCTTTTGAACTTTTGACTAAAGTGAACTTTGGTTCATTACTTATATATTGATGGTTGTGCGATATGAAAGATCAAAACTAATGAACTATGGCCCAATGAGCAGCTCTTAAAAAAAGTAGAGCATGCTCAGTCTTGAAAGTGGGAGCAAGCGAGATAGATTAAAAAGAAAGAAGTTTTACTTTTTATTAAGATGGTAAAAAAAAACCTCAATGATTATGGGTCAAAATCTTTTAGCACTTCAAGCAAATTTTGATGTGCATTTTCCTTTATAAAAGATAAATATATTATCTATTTCAAAAATTAGAAAAAAATAGATGCAAAATGTTCGAAGTCACTCTGTGGCCGATCTACCCCTCACCACCCCAGTGATGGAAATATAAAGGATCAATATCCAAAGATGGTAGGGTCCACACAAAGCTCAGGATATGTGTTTTGACGCGTCTATCATGAATTCATGATGGTGAGCAGTGGCGGCTTCAGGAATTCGAGTCAGTGGGGTCAATAAAAGATTTATTTTCCACAAATCGAATAATTTTATTTTCTCCTTTATCAACATTTGTCATTTACTTTCGATAATTCGACAAATATAATATAAAATTCTCAAATAATCTATTTTTACTGCTGCTCAGTTGGGGGCTGGGGGCTGGGAGTCTATATGTATAAATATAAATGTTAGAGTTTTCTCCTTCTAATATGGGGAGAATACCGTATTTAGAGGTTAAGTTAGGGTAAATGAAGATTTAATGATAGAATATATAAAAAAAAAGGAGTTTTCTTTAAAAAAATAAAATTTGGGCCCATTAATTTTTTTATTTATTTTGGTAGATAAAATGGCCTATTAACTTAAGCATTGAGTGGGGGTTAAAATCTTTTCATAAGTTCAATTCATTAAAGTTTTTTTTTCAATAACTTTTCAGATGTTAGTGGGTCAATTGACCCACTAACATCCATGCAGCACCACCCATGATGGTGAGTTATAGTTGTTCCCTTGGCATTAGGATCAGTTTTTTTAACTATTTGGTTGGCTCTACTAAAAAATCACAAATGAATCCCACATTGAAATTTTTCAAAAAAATAAAAATAAAAATCCACCATTTAAATTAAATAAGAATCTGATCTTCTTTAAAAAAAAAATGCATGCCCAAGTTCATTCATTATATTTAAAATAGTAAATCCCCTATTAACTCAATGGCCAGACTCACTGTAGTGTCTAGGGATTCAATCCAACAAAATACAAAGCACATGATGGAAAAAATATTTTACTATCATCACCTTGAATGGAAATCATTTGTATACAAGCAAGAAGTCAAGGAGCATATGAAAAGAAGCATTCTTCCAAATAAGTAATTTTATAATACAAGTGCTTGTTGTTGTAGTTTGTTTATCCATGTACTCATTATTCTCGGGAGGTGCTTAATGCCTAGTGCCTCTTCCTGATATGAAATTGGAAAGGTCACATTGGAAATTTCGTTGCAAGCATATGCTGTTGCTATCTACACTTGCTCCTAGAAATTAATGGGAAGGGGAGAATGTCCAATGTCCATACCCTGCTTCCATCAGGGGGTATGTTCTCTTGCTTCCAGCATCCATTATCATTTAAATCAATAAGGAAAGGGCACCAAGAAAACAACAGTAATTTCTTTTTAAGTTGGAAAGAACTTAAAATAACTCATGATACGATTGGAACTGTAATAGGCCATCAGATATAAGAGGTTTCTTAAATTGAGCTACGTGTCAAGAGTGATACTTTCAACCGAAAGACCCAAAATTAATCTATGAACATGTCTGTGATACTGAGTGCTAACACCACTCAACCGTGAAAAGTCAGTGTAATCAACTCTCTCTCTCCGACTATAAATGGCAAGTTGAGCTCCTATTATAAGATGAGTGGCAGCGTTTAATGGACTAAATTTCTTTTAACCCCAACACCCTCTTATCTGATAGGCAAGTGAGCCTTATTGCCACATATGTTGGTCTTTTATTGTTAGTCCCTTTTATAAGAAAATTATTACAATTTTTTTTCATTCTATTACTCATTTGTGTGTGCGCTCTCTGTCTCTCTCTCTCTCATCTACACCATTGATGATGACATTGGTTGCATAAACTACTCCTATTACTTTGTCATGGATGGACTGAGAAGTTGTTGTTGAGTCTTTAATGTTTACAGCCAATTGAAATGCTGGCATATGGGGCCATCAGTCAATAAAAATATTGTAACTTTCTTGATATATATTTCTCAAAAAAAAAAAAAAAAAAACTAAACTAAACACCACAATAAATTATAGAGAACCTAATCCTTAGCCTCGGACTAGGTTTTGAGCCCAAGCTTATTTAGTACTTGACTACCATTATATACAAATTCACAAGCTCAATGAGAAGACCATACAAAAGCCATAGTTATCCAAAAACCTAGCTATTATAAACTATATATATATATATATATATATATATATACATGTGCTGAACAAAGAAAACAATAATAATCTTTGCCGGTTAATGTTTTTAGTTTCAACCAAATGTAATAATGAGAATAGAGAAATGATTGAACCTTCCTTTAAATACCACATAAGATGGGTCAAGACTTTCTTTTTACACTTCTCATGATTGCACAAATTTGGTTTATTGGGATTTTAATTGAATAAGCTATAAAAAAAAAACACTAATTGCAACAACACTGAGACATAGTTTGATAAATACAATATTACATTTTATAAAAGAAAAATGAAAGTATTTTTAAAAATACAATACTCAAATGAGGCACAAGCTTCTAATGACAGTAGGGGTGCCAAGACTACCTATGCACCTTACTAGGAGTCCCATGAAAGTAAAAATTATAGTTACTTTGTGATTTTTACTTTTTCCTTTCTTTTCTTTCTTTTTTTTAATAGCATGGTAGAGTGGGCTATTAATTTGGTTCTTTTTTTCTACTCTTATTGGCACAGTGTTTTTTTTTTTTTTTTTAGAGGGAATAACCGGGTCCCAAGTTAATAATAGAGCACAGTACTTTTTTTTTTTACCGTTAACAGTAAATAAAATTAAGATAAGGCAACAAGTTATAAGAAAATCTCCAACAAAAAGAAGAAACAAAAAAATGAGTTGTACAAAAGCATTATACCAACACAAAAAACAACAAAACTAAGCAATAGGGTGAACAGCTCTATGCACCCCTTGTTTGGCTAAAGAGTATGCCACACCATTTACTGACCGATAAATATGAGAGAAAAGAAACTTTAATCAAAAGAAGATAAAGCCTTAATCTCATTGAAGATAATATTGAAATCTCCAAGGACCCCTCTCCCACCGTAGACACCCAACCTAATAGCATTTGAATAATCACTTTCCACAATTAAGCTTTCCTTGAAAATCGAAGAACAAATCCTTAAAACTTTCAAAATAGCAAGCACTACTTTCAAAATAGCAAACACTTACGCTTCATTAAATTCTTTTATACCAACATTCTTGGAGATCATAAACAACACTTCACCCTTATCATTCATAAAAACTCCACCAATACCCGCTGGCTCGGGCTTACCTTTAGCTACACCATCGGCTCGGGCTTACCTTTAGCTACACCATCAACATTAAATCTTAACCAATTCGATGGATGATGACACCAACAAACCACTTTCCTATTTTTGGACAGACCACATGACATGGAAGCTTCTCAATCCTGTCGTATACAATTTAAATTCATTCCAATAAATTCCTTTATTTAAAAAGCCCATTCTACTACTCTAATCTCCACAAACAAAATGATATCTTCCAACATCGAAGGAGATCTCCTATAAATTCTGTAATTTCTTTCCTTGTGAGTTGCCACTAATGAAGTTGGTTGGTAGTTGTCTAAGTAGGTGCGTCATGTGTGTATACATTACTCTTATCATCTTCCGTTTTCTCTTTTATAAGTTGAGATGCATCCTAGACTTGGCCCTATGGTTTACGAGGTTAAAAGTAGAGAATATCATCACCCATCACACTGATGACCATCAATGCATTAGATCCTCTTTATTAAATACACATCGGAATTCTTTGCCTAGCATTGACTACTTTATGTTCCATCATGTCAAAAATAGAATAATTCTCTAACAGATGGCAAAAAAATGAGAAAAATGAGAAAATCCAAAACTCCATTCTTGCCCTATTGTTTGCACATAATAAGGAAGTAAGGAACAAACAATATAAGGTGGAGATGGATATTGATGATCTTTAACTTTCAATAAGATTTAACTTCTCTTTACAAAGAAAAAAAGATTTAATTTACAAGTGTGATGGTGGGGATACTAAATTATGTATTTGCTTATCTTTCCACTAAATGGGGGATATTTTTATAATCATTTAATGGGCTTTTCTTCTTGTCCTTTCTTTCAACTTTAGCCACTATATCGAAAAAAGTGTTTTTTAGAATTCTTAAAAAATCAATTCCATGCATAAAAAGCCTTATTTTGGTTTTTGGAATATCTTATCACCCACAATCTCTCTCTTTTGGTGAGGCCAATAGAACCCATATGCATGCTAAAATATTTCATAGAGGAGCAACATTGAGGATCTTTGAGCCACCTAACATGATACTTTGCGATTGTATTGTCGAATGAAATTTATCTTAAAGAGAACAGCAGGCTGCAGTTCTCATTTAATTGTCCAGGATTCAAACATAGGCAATCACCTTCCTTGCCCAATGGCATTGGCAACTTACCTCACCTAGAGTCTACTTTTTCAGGGCTCGCTTACCTCGTCAAGATCACTTCTTTACCAATAGGGCTAGATCAAAACCCCCCTAGTAGGTAACAAAAAAAATGAACTTTGCCGATTAATATT
>QPKB01000004.1:13583207-13596658 GCA_003546025.1 Camphora micrantha | reverse complement strand
GCCCTAATATATATGTATGTCTCTACGCTTCATCGTCTCTCTTCCGCCTTTCAGAGTCTTTTCAACGGAGAAGTCTCTTTGCCTCCCCAGCTCTCTGCTTCATTCTCTCTTTCTATCTCTCTGCCCTAAATCCAAACCAGTAGGCAAGATCTCAACGTGGCTAGCGGCTGCTACTTGTGGAGGAATCTTCATTCGATGTCTTCTTCAAAGCAGCGCTGATTGGAGAGGTTCTCTTCCTCTTCTTTTTTTTATCTATTGAAATTTCTTTCCATGTATGCTTGTATTTGATTGATGCTTTCAATGGTAAACCAGATTTCTATATTATAAAAAAGTGTGCGATTAGAATCTGTTTTCTTTATTATCTGAATTCAAGGATTGGTACCGTCCTCTTCTTCATCAAAATCCTATTATTGTTATTATCAAAGTTAAAGGGTGTATCCAACTCTATCTACCCCTGTACCAGTTCCCATGAAGACCCTTTTTTGTTGTGATGTTAATGTGATGCTAGTTTAATGGTCCATAGACAACGAGGCGCACAATTTCAAGTTTTTTTTTTCTTTTTTTGAAGTTATGTTTTTTATTTATTATTATTATTATTATTATTATTATTGGTATGGTTGTTATTGTTGATGGTTTTGTATTTTTATTTGTTTAATTATCTATTTGAGAGAGTATGGCCCTTTTGGTTTTAGGATTTTTATTAGGGTTTAGGGAATTTGATTCATTTTATTATGATTTGAAGATTTTTATTTATGATTTTATAATTCTTAGAATTTGATTTATGGTTCTGGATAATTTTTTTTAAGGAATCTGAAATTCGGTATTTTGTGTTGGGGATTGGAGAATTGAGTAATTGCAATTGGGTTTGACAATTGGGTTTTATTTTGAGGATTTGGGTTTTCAAGTCTGACATTGAAGGTTTTGGTTCGCATTGTTTTTTCTTTTTAATTTTTTTTTCATAAATTAGGTTGTGTAATTATTCCCTTTTCTGCATGTGTTGTCCAAACCATTTGATTTCCATACTCTGTTTTTTTCTCTCATTCATAATTTGGACAATCCTACTGATATTGTGCTTTGTTGACATTTGTAAAAAGGGTCATCAACAAAAAAAGGTACGTGTAAATTGATTTAATGATGCAACCTTTTTTCTTCTCTCTGTAAATGTAATAAGTTTTGTTATGAAATTTATCAGGTCCTCATATAGTACAGTCTGTTAGATGTTTCTTCTTTGATCATTCCAATTTCAGATTTTTCATGATTGGTATGGAGAAAGGATATTTGGTTTCTCTAACTTTTGCTTTTCCTATATTATCTGTTTCCATTTAAGAGGCTATGCATGACCACAGGTTGCAGTGTTCTTTACTTTTGAATTTGCAAATTAACTTGATCCAAATGATAGATCCAACCGGTTGCAAGATTTATTTGGTGTAATCAAAGGGTTTTGAAACCTAATAAGATAATGTTTATCGGATGAAGGGAAAGCTAGAAAAGAAGCTATAAACAAGGTTCCAAGTCTCTTCTCCTTCCTCTACAACTATCAACTCTGAATTATATCCAGAAAGAGGGTCCATAAGTCCTTTCGGTAACCTAATAATCAAAGGTCCATTGACAACCTGATTTCCTGGATACATTTATCTTCTGTACTGGGGCCATTTCTAACTTTTCAAACATTGCATTTTCTTCTTCTTCTTCTTCTTCTTCTTCTTCTTCTTCTTCTTCTCTCTCTCTCTCTCTCTCCCTCCCTCTCGGGCTAAGGAGTTGGGTCCTTGGAAGGCTTGCACATGTAAGGTAATAGCAACTCATACATGCAAGGAGTGGACAACTTGTACATGAGAGGAAAAAAAGAAATCAAGTTTACTTTGTAAAAAGAACCAACAGATGGGTGTGGGGGGCAAAGTAAATTCGATCTCAATTATTGAGAACCACTTCAATTAAAAATGCATTTTACAAAACAGAGAATAGGCTTATATTGTCATGGAAATGAATGTAAAACATCAGAGAAACATTACAAAGTTGAAGTACATATGGGTGAGATGGATATGCTATGCTAAGTGTAGCTAGTTACAAGGATATAAATTACCAAACATACATGATAAGAAATTTATAATAAAAGTACAATGCCGTTTGAGAATATTTAAAAAGACACAATCTCCCTGAAAAATATGTTATTACTTCCTTTCTTCTTCTTCTTTTTTTTGTTTAAATTTCAATGAGATGAATAGCATGCACTGAGCATTAGAGTATCATGATACCTTAAATACCATAACAGATAATTCTGTCCAATGGATATGATTCAGTAGTCAATTTCTAATTTTCAATCAAGTAGTTCATTACTTGATTGTCCTGTTCTAGGATACAGACTTACTGGAACCTTTTTTGGGAAACACTATTGACCCTTGGATCAACTGCGCTCAATACCACACAGTAGCCCATGGTTGATGCTTGAAAAGAGGCTTTAAAAAAATGGTATGTCCAATACCAACAATTAGCTTAAGATTTGAGATAAAAGACAGCTCAAGAAAATGGATACTCACGATTATAATCCTTTGTTATGATGTAATACCAGAAGATGATGCAGTACTACTACAATAAAATTAAACACACTCCTCTCATAGAAGAGGTGAGACACAATGTGGTCCAACAATGCAATGCAACACAATCTACATCACAGACGTCGACAATGACATTATCTGACGAGCAAGACCTGGATCTTGCTGCAATAGCTCTCTCAGATTGTTCTCTACCTCTGCCATTTGCTTCTCCAAGTACTCCTTGGAAGTCTGCAGGTACAACAATTGGCCTGTGAGATCGTCATTTTAAAATTTGGTAGGCTTCAACTCAACCTTGACCATGAACAAGTTGATTTAATAACCCAATATGGGTGTTAGTATAAATTAGGTTGAGTCCCGTACAATGTTTTGATTGGAAAAATTTAATCATCATTTTTGGGCTTGAAACTGACCCTAAACTGATTTGTCTTGCTTTGGAAGCTAGAGATAGGTTATAAATTTTGAGTCTTGAATTGACCTTCGTCTTTTGCTTTTGTAACTTCCCAAAATCACTGTTTCGTTTTTTGGCTTAAGGGTAAATTTGTATTAAAGAGAAAGAGGGAAGTGGGCAAAAGCCCCCAAAATTACTGAGAGAAAACTGAAAGGGGAGGCTTACAAAAAAAATCCCCATCCCCACCCGAAAATTTAGGAATCACTGGTGACACTTTGTGGTGCATGAGATTGATAATACTCTCTATTCAAGGCTGTACTTTATTTGAGATTTTCAGTGCTCTGAATTATATGTTGCATCCATTGTAAAGATTTCAGCACTGTCTGGTTTATAGGATTTTCTTCATCGCATGTCAAGATTGCTCATGTTTGTCATGTAGAAAAGCTGATTATAGTCATAACAATTCAGAAGCTTCAAGGGACTAAAGTTCAGAGTTGCTTTTTTGGGTGAGTACTTCTTGGTATTGTTGAGGGGTTGTTAGTTCATTTCTCACATATTTTATTTTTAGTTTGTATGTATCATATCCATATTGCTGTCTGATTTGCCTTACTGTCTGATGGACTGACTTTCTTTTAATTTTTCCACTAAATTTATTCATCTTCAAAATTTTGATCAATACCTGCACCTATCTCTTGTGGTATGCCATTGTTCAGCTTGAATGGTTATGTGTTTGGCTTCATTGGTACCAAAAGTGATTTACTAAGTACATACAATATAAAGAAAGTTGCATAGTCCAGTTTCTTTCTCCCATAGTTTTAGGGAAGAGAGTTTAGATGCTAATTCACTTTACAAATATACATTTTGCTACTTGAACAAATATACATTTAAATGTGAATAGGCTAAAAGCTAGACAACGGTTGTTCGTTCAAATCACATTGTGGAAATTTTTTTTGTCATGAATTCATAAAGAACAGATAGAATCATTTATACGCAAAGAGACTGCATGCTCCATAAGTTTTTCAATAGAGGAATCTCGAAGTTAATATCCTCTCAATTTGGGAAAATCAGTTATCCTTTTTTTTTTTTTTGGCTAAAAAAAAGTGACACCAGATAGAAATGTGGACTGCTCAATAAATAAATAAACAAAAACGAAAACGAAAAACAAAACATATTTCCTCTTCATTGCAGACATGGTTAATCCTAACAGTTAAGTGAGATTGAAAATCTTTTAAATGGTTAATACGAAAAATCACTATAACTAAATGGTTAATACTAAAAACATCACACAGGATATAAATGTAAGGAAAAATGGGGTTGCCCTACCTCCTTCCCATATCAGAGAATACTAATTGTAGTTCTTAATCCTAAGACGTGTTTTTCAAACGTTTCAAATGGGTGAAATGTTAAGAGGCATGTATTAGGAGGCGTAGTAAAAAGGTAATTTTTTTGATGCTATTTGGTAATACTTCTAATGGACATTTTAGTGTCAGTAACAACATAAACTAGTGGTAGGGAATCAAGTAATTTCTCATCAATATATAATACTCATATTTGTTCTTCTTGTGGTAGGGAGTTAAATATGGATAAAAATTGGATGCAGCTTCGGGGTAGGCATTTACCTGCTTACAAGAAAGGAGTTAAAGACTTTATTGAGTATGCACGTGAATATGCGGATAAAGGCAATAGGATAAAATGTCCATGTAACAAGTGCAACAATAGATATTTCAAACCCATTAATATGGTTAAAGCACATTTAGAGGAAAATGGAATGGATAAGACTTATGCCCGGTGGGTATTTCATGGTGAAGTTTTTGAAGAGATGAGTGAGGATGAAGACGATGATGGTGATGGTGGTGTAGAGCAACGTTGTGATGGGTTGCAGGAAATGTTAGCAGACGTATGTGCAGGAAGGTATGAGATGAATATTAATTTGGAAAATAATCCACAAGGGGAAGCATCTAGTAGTCATGGTCCTAGTGCAGCATATGAGGATCCACAACCATCTGATGCGATCTCAAATGACTTGGTTCCACAACCATTTGATTTGATGTTAAATGATTTGCACCTTCCACTATATCCAGGGTGTGAGAAGTTTTCAAAATTGGAATTCCTTGTGAAGTTGATGCATGTAAAAATAATCAACCGTTGGAGAAACAAATCATTTGATATGAATCTTCAATTGATTAAAGCGGCATTGCCTACTGGTGAGACTCTTCCCAAGTCATATTATGAGGCTAAGAAGTATATGCGGGACTTGGGTCTTGGCTACGTTCCTATACATGCATGCAAATATGATTGTGCACTCTTTTGGAGGGAGCATGAACATAAAACTAATTGTCCAGAATGTGGTGAGCCGAGGTATAAACTTAATGAAGGTAAGGGTAAGAAGATTCCTCAAAAAATTTTACGGTATTTTCCGTTGAAGCCTAGACTGCAGAGGTTGTTTATATCAAGAAAGACGGCTGAAGATATGAGATGGCACAATGATAAACGAGTTGGGGAGGATAATGTACATAGGCATCCGGCAGATAGTCAAGTTTTGGGAGGAATTTGACAAGGGCTATCTGTGGTTTGCAAAAGATCCTCGTAATGTCCGTCTTGGCCTCGCGAGCAACGGGTTCAATCCCTTTGGGGACATGAGCACTTCCTATAGCATGTGGCCTGTCATGCTCATCCCATATAATTTGCCACCATGGAAATGTATGAAAGAACCCTTCCTTTTCATGTCATTACTTATTCCTGGACCAAAAGCACCCGGAAATGACATCGATGTGTACCTAGTACCATTGATAGATGAATTGAAGGAACTATGGGAAAATGGCGTAGAGACTTTTGATATAGTGACAAGAAAGAAATTCAATTTGCATGCAGCACTTTTATGGACTATTAATGATTTTCCTGCGTATGGAAACTTGTCTGGTTGGAGTACGAAGGGATACATGGCATGTCCAATTTGCAACAAGGATACATGTTCAATGTATTTGAAGCATGGATGAAAGCTATGTTTCATGTGCCACCGTCGTTTCTTGCCGCCCAGGCATGCTTGGCGAAGCCATTATAAGGATCACTTTGATGGTAATATTGAGCGCCGGTCGAAACCTAAGAAGTTATCTGGGGATGAAGTTTTCGCACAATTAGAATGTGTCCAACCTAACAAATTTGGCAAGTCACCAAACAATAAGAAGAGGAAACGCACTGAAATGGAGTTGAATTGGACGAAGAAGAGCATATTTTTTGAATTATCATATTGGCGAGCACTAAAGCTCCGTCATAATCTGGATGTGATGCACATAGAAAAAAACATTTGTGATAATGTGTTAGGAACATTGTTGAATCTAGATGGGAAAACAAAAGACACCGTGAAAGCTCGCATGGATTTAGAGGCAATGGGTATACGAAAGGAATTACACTTAATAAAGTAAAGGTGCCACCTGCATGCTATACACTTTTTGGTGCAGATAAAAAGAGTTTTTGTGAATGGTTTAAATCGGTTAAGTTGCCAGATGGATATGCATCTAATATATCTCGATGTGTGAACACTACAGATGGTAAAATATCAAGATTGAAAAGTCATGACTGTCACGTCCTTTTACAACGGCTTCTCCCGGTTGTAATACGTGGATATTTGAATGATGATGTTTGTATCCCATTGATTGAGTTGGGTATTTTCTTTAACGAGTTGTGCAGTAAGACATTAAAGTTGCATGTGTTAGAGAAGATGGAAAGGGACATTGCCATAATACTTTGTAAGCTGGAACGAATTATTTCCACGGCATTCTTTGATGTCATGGTTCACTTAGCAGTTCATTTACCATATGAAGCGAAAATTGGTGGACCTGTTCAGTACCGATGGATGTATCCTATTGAAAGGTGATGTGTATAAGTTATTCATTTTTATATGATGTCTTTATGAATGTAATTTCTTAATTTATTATTTAGTAACTATAAAATTATAAACAGATTCTTGCACACTCTAAAGCAATATGTGCGCAACAAAGCACGTCCAGAAGGCTCAATTGCAGAATCATATATTGACGGTGAATGCCTCTCATTTTGTTCTATGTATCTTGAAGGAATAGAAACAAAATTCAACCGTGAAGAACGGAATTATGATGGAGGTCAGGGCAATCATGCGAAGGCTTCATGTTTTTGGACAAATTGTTCGACCATTAGGATCTGGATCATATGGGATATTGGATATAGTGGAGTATAACAAAATTCGATATTATGTGCTAAATAATTCCGAGGAAATTGCGTCATATCGTGAGTAAGTGAACTATGTACCTATAAAATAATTGCATATGAAGTATTGGTATATTAAATCTTTCATTCGTATTATAATGGCATGTACTTCTTATATAGGGAGCACAAGTCAGAGCTTCAAGGGGAAAGCATACACAATGTCCAACAGAGACATCAAAGCCAATTTGCTAAATGGTTTCAAAACCGCGTAAGTGTTCATACATATAAGGTGCTTAAATTATATGTAATTCAAAATATTTATTGACTTTTAGACGTGTGTGCCGTACACTTTTTATCAATAGATGCAACTATTGCGCCAACAGAAATCACCCGAAGCTACCGAAGATTTATATTCATTAGCATGTGGTCCTGATAAGCGAGTGACACAGTACGCTGGCTGCATCGTTAATGGGGATTAGGTTTCACTCAAAAGGAATGTGAAAAAAGCATCGTCGAACTCAAAATAGTGGTGTTGTTGTGAAAGTGTATGAAGGTGATAAGGAGATCCAATATTATGGTGTATTAACAAACATTATTGAATTGGATTATTGCTTTAAAAGACGAGTTATATTGTTCAAGTGTGACTGGTGGGATGTTGGTAATAAAAAGACAGGAATTCATATAGACGCATACTTCACTAGTGTTAATGTATCTCGAAAGTGCTATAAAAATGATCCTTATGTGCTAGCGTCTCAAGCCATACAAGTCTTTTTATCTCAAGGACGCCGAACTTAAAGGTGATTGGCAAATTGTCCAAATGATAAAGCTGAGAAATGTCTATGATGTTTTAGAGGTTGAGGAGGAAGAGCAAGATTCGATTGGGGTGATGCATTCCAACAAGAGGAACAATTAGAAGTTGACAGTATTGTTCGACATCATCAAACTCCTGATTTCATGGATAATGAAGAAAATGATAGGGAAATTGAACCATTGTCTCTAAAATAGGACGGATGTTGATACATATGAAGTTGATGCTAATGTTGTGGTAATGAACGTGGAGTCTGATCAGACAGATGACGGTTTCATTAATGATGACGAAAGTGATGCCAAAGATGATACTTGGATGGACTATTGTACTGATGAAGAAGAGCAAATGCCGACGGACGATGATACTGATATAGATTCTTAATTTTTATTTTATTTGATTTTATTTTTTACAATAAAGCCAATACAACAACAGAAATTTCAACATTCATTGTTAATCAAAAGAT
Organism: Camphora micrantha; assembly: GCA_003546025.1. Taxonomy (NCBI): domain Eukaryota; kingdom Viridiplantae; phylum Streptophyta; class Magnoliopsida; order Laurales; family Lauraceae; genus Camphora; species Camphora micrantha. The sequence goes on along the minus strand of QPKB01000004.1, from coordinate 13,588,265 downwards.
GGGGGTGGACAGAAATGGAAATAGCCAAGGCAAACAAGTATGTTATTTGAAGTACTGGAGCATGCCCAGATATATCCTCATCATTGAACTGGATATTGGTAAGCAGTAAGCACAAGTTGAATCATGTTTAATCTATAGTTTGTATGAGAGCACTATAGATTAATAGACACGTATCCTTCATAATGGACATAAAACTGTAGTCATATCCTTCATCACAATGATTCCTTAGTGAGGAAAATTTTAGTTGCATGTTGGTTTTTCAAATCCTATTTTTGTACCACATTCTTCAAATATCAGCTTATGTTTTCATGCATTTTTCTCTTTTAATAAATGTTAAGAGTTTTAATTCAAAGGGGCAGAATTAGCTTACTTTAACACCCTCTTCGAACTCCTGCAAGATGGTGGGAATAGATGCAATAACTTGATCCTCTGATTTGGAATAAAATGCACCAGCAAGATCATTCTGGCCTATATCAAAACATGTAAAGCCCTTGTTTGAAATAATCTTCTCGAGGAAGAAATCTGTCCAATTTTCCACCTAAGACAGAAGGTACAATCAGTTATCTTCCCTAATTTATAACCAGTTATTAAAAAATACCGACCTTAATCTGATATTCCATCTAAGAACAACAGAAGGTACAATCAGTTATCTTCCCTAATTTATAACCAGTTATTGAAAAAAAAAAAAAAAAAAAAACCCTACCTTAATCTGAAGAGATTCTGCTATCATTGTTTCTGTTGCCTGTATATGATTAATTATAGGAGAAGTGATTACTCATTCTTGTTTGATTGATTTCAAACCAGCTAAAAAACTCACCCAATTATATGTATCTCTATTTTACTTTGTTCATAGATTAGTACTTCAATCAACATATGTATGTTGTTATTTCCAATCCACTTAATGGGTAGCTAGGAGTTGTCTTTCTCTACTTACACAGGACAATTGCGAAAGATGGGGTGGACAGAAATGGAAAATAGCCAAGGCAAACAGAGAAATCTGGAATGGCTTTTCCATGGATTTCTAGTTTCCATGTAACTCTTAACTTTCCATAGTATAATCATATTCTTAAAAAAAAAAAAAAAAGGATAAAAAAGTTATGTGATAATGCTTGCTTGAGGTAATCTACAGTGTTACAGTTCAATCACCTGTTAAACGGGGACCCACATTCAGGCAATAGATCAATTGGCAGTCGACTACCCACTAGACGATCAAGCAAACATGGGTCCCAATTACCTTGCAAGTTAATAATGGCCAGGTAGGCTGCCTGATGGGCCACATTGTTGCACATTCTCTATTCACCTATATTTCAGTGGTGCTAATTCTACATCAACAGAATTCTCTTCTTCTTCTTCTTCAAAGACAAAAAAAAATCTCTCTTATTGAAAGTTGTTATACTTTAGTAATGGGATCTCACTACGGTCATTTTCTATTCTATATGATATGTAACACGGTAACAATGAGTGCTTCTTCAATACCACACTTGAACTAAGTTAAATATTTTATGACCTTAGATAGTAATTTCTACCATTCCTATATCTTTCTTTCAATCAATCAACTGAACTAAGTTCATGCTTGTGGGAAATTCTAAATAAAAATTGTCTGATAAAAAAGATTCAGTTCTTACCAAGAAAAAAGACAGGTTGACAACGTTCTTCCAGTGCAAGATGACTATCTGCAATGAAAAAAAAAATATATATATATATATATATCTATATATAAACAATGTTGGTTTTCCATTGTACCTCAAGACAGCCTTACCATACCCTGAATTTAGGAAGTTCTGGTTGCTTCCACACTGGGCTGTCCACATCCTGGGTCTGAGTGGTTCTAGGCCCTGCTTCTCCCTATTGGAAAGTTCTAGAATCTGCCTGGAAAAAAAAATACAAGAGAAAAATGTATGTGCAAAGTTCCTGTTTTCCCCAAATACCAAATGGCCCCTTAAATTCCTTTGGCTTCAGCTCAGCCTGCTGACAGCACAATGGTTTCAACAATAGCTCTGTTAAGTGGACAGCCTACAGCTGCATGTTGTATTTATTACAGATCGAAATGGGAGATGAAGAGAAAATAAGAAGAAGCAACAATTTCTGGATCGGTTTGGATGGTGCAGATCAATTTGAGGATGCTACATTTTATCGTGGAAATTGGTTTCGTTGTCTCTCCGTGATACATATCAAAGATCGCCTTTCAGTCACCGTTTCTATGTTAAATTGAGACCAATTATTATTTAGATTTATGTTCCACTCAATTTTTATCCGTAGCTTTAATAAGAATTTGTGATGAGGATATATAACTGTTTCATTGCACTCAAATTCAATTAATTAATTTATTTTATTTTTTTACGTCGATGGAGTGTTATTTTCATACATAAATTGCTACTTAGAGATATATGATTGTGAATATCTAATGATGACTTTGCATTAAAGATTTGTGAATGGATGATGAGATTATATTTGTATTGATTGGGTATGAAACATGAAAATTAAATTATTTTTAGAATTATTAAAAAATATTTTTTGCTTGAAAATTTATTATTTGTGGCGCCTTGAATACGTTGCAGATAACTCCATGGCTAAAAAGATGAGATTATTTACGACACCACAAAAATGTTGGCAAAAAAATGATTATTTGCAAACTATAAGAGAGTGTTCGCCTTAATGATTTTATGAACGACTTTTATGATCGTCGCAGATATAAATTAATGGTGACGCAATTTTGCTGTCGCAATAAATCATTATTGCGCGACGCTTATAATACGTCACATTGATAACTCATTAGCCATCTTTGAAACCGTCGCAAATAGCGCTCTCCAATTGCCACGCTACAGTTTTAGTGTCGCTAAATCTTTCTGCGACCCCTTATTTGCGACCCCTTTGTGACGCCAAGTTTTTTGCGTCATAAATATACTTATTGCGACGCTTTTTGTGTTATCTGCGACGCTTTTGTCGCGTCGCAAAAAGGCTAAAATTGTAGTAGTGCATGTGATTCATGGTTTTTTAATTCTAATGCCGTCTTCTAGCCAGTTTGGACCGGAACGAGTCCATGCCCATGCAGATCAGTAAGATAGAGCCGGTCATAAAAGTGCCAAAATTTTTAAAAAAAAATCTATAAACATAGAAAATATTAGAAAGCTAATAAAAATATGAAAAATTGAGCTATTAACAAATTATCCAATCTAAATCATGTGTGATGATTAATGTTGTTAAGGCATTGGTCGTGACATTATAGCATAAAACTATGATTTCTAGGGGGAAACTCTCTCTTTTTTATTAATCTTTTAACATAAGGGAGAAGTCCTAAAAAAAAGGTAAATTTCCTGGCGACTCACTCCATTTTACAAGAATGCATATCACCTCCCCTGCTAATAGTCATATCTAGAACCAGCCAAGCTCAATACAGTTAACGTCACTTGGACTCGGTGTACATTTGGGAAACCTAGGAATGAAATCATCTTTAAAATCCAACGCCATTCAACCACAGCCTGCCATTCTGGGGGGAAATTATTTAGTCATTGCATGAAATGGAAAGGTGGCAGCAAACACTGTCAACGTACCTGGGCCCCGAGATAACCGGTAAACCCCACCGCGAGCATGATCATCAAATACTTACCCCGTAAACACTCCAAATTGAACCGAAGTTAAAACGGAATCAGCAAGGGATACATCTCTACGTTAGCACCCTGGAAACATATATAAAACTTTTCGCAAAAACATTCATATTTGACAATATCAACTACGATTTACATGTATGGCATAAATAAAGTCTTATACATGTTATCTTCCAATATACATTTATTCAAACACTGCATATTTCAAAATACTATGGCAGACGAAATTAGTTACTTCTCAAAATGAATCTATAAACAGTTCCTCAAAACATTTTCCAAAAACGTTTCAATTTCCATTTCGCACTCAGATACTCAATTTCATATGATGCCCGTCCTGTTCACTCATCAATCAGTCCTCCTGGAGGAAACCGGAGCGGTCTCTTCCGCTGGCGGCCGGGGGGCTACTGCACCGGCAAGGGCAATCGGCCTGTAATGCCATCAATAAACACTAATAAACACGAGGATTCAACAATGTATAAACAGATTCTTGTAAATAGCATATTAACACATTCATATTGCACCCTTTATTAACAATTTCCAATCTCTAGAAAATCTAGACAAATTTCTACAATGGACATAGGAGACACAATGTGAATTAGTAACATGTATAGAAAAATGGCCAACTACCATGGCATTCATGATTGTATTTCTTTGCATACCCTCCTTCCCTCAAAGGAAGGATTCCATTTATTTGCCATCTCCCCTCAAAGAGGATTCATCTTCCAATGGAAAGCATAAACAATATCCGAAAGATACGATCGAAATTTAGTAGGACTTACTAGTGTCCGGGTCAGGGACAACTAGCACCACCACGGAGATCCGGAACACCCAATGTCCATCTGCCGCAGCAGGATGACTCATTCATTAATACATTGAACTCATTTAGAGCTCTAATACAATAGCTAGGTAGTGCCAGACTCAAGGGTCAATAACCTTCAATAAGTAATCCTTTTATGGATCAATTCCATTCAACAATTCCTTTCATGACAAAGGAAGGAATAACAATAATATCAATCTCCTCAGATTGAATCACAATGACACAATGAGATATTATTAACCACACATGGTTTACTCATCCTATCTCAATCCAAATCAACCATGTCGGGTGTAACCATTGGTTTCCAAATGCACGTGTTATTCACGATAGACATCACATTTGTACATTAATATGTATTACTCGTCCCGTAATTATCACCCATGGAGCTTAGGCAATTATCGATTAATATGGTTCATTCAAGGAACCCTTTTCAAAAACCATTAATTCTCAATAGCTTAATCTCATCCATGATTAGTCTTAAAACTAATTAGTGAAGCGTTTATACTCACGAGACATACGCCAAATTCTCGTAAAAATCCAAAATCCAAAATTCACCGCCAATCGGTCAGACCGTTAGGTCTGATCGATTGCCTAAATTTTCACTAATTTCATCACTGTGCCAGTATCAGGTTCGCT